>PIJE02001165.1:0-36799 GCA_002895965.2 Coryphaenoides rupestris | reverse complement strand
GCATTTATATATCGCATTGATCCATACCTCACGGTAACGTAAACGGATTGCATTTATATACCCATTCATACACCGACGGCGGTGTCAACCATGCAAGGTAACAACCAACACGTCAGGAGCAGTTGGGGTTAGGTGGTGTCTTGCTCAGGGACACCTCGACACTTAGCTCGGAGGGGGAGGAGCCCGGGGATCGAACCAGCAACCTTCCTGTTGCCAGATCCGCTCTATTCAAATATTCTAATATTGATTTAATATCCATTTCTCATTCCTGCTGGTCTTATTTCTCATTCCCGCTGGTCTGTTTTTACTGTAAATATTGTGATTCTGATCCCGCCAATTCAAGTTATCTTTAGTATTCTTTTGCACATTCCGCTGAGCATCGCCACTTTTTTCATTTCACTGCATATCCTTTATGTGTATGTGACAAATTCTTGAATCTTGAATGACCGATCATCTAGCTCATGTTCCTGGGCCCGGGCTGGGGCAGTGGAAAGGGGCTTAGGGGTAAAGTCAGGCCTGTTATAAGGCCCTGCCCCCTGCCCCCCGCCCTCCGCTGCTCCCCCCCCAACCCGCAGGCAGCAGAGTGTTCATTCATGGCGCCAAATGGAGCCGGTGACCTCAGCACTTCCTGTGCTGCAGATGCAACTGCAAGTTCGTGCTAGTTAGTTGTTCATGCCTAACAACCCATAAACTTAATTATATACGTGCGTAGTACTGAGTAAGTTCCAGTCAGTAATTAAATGTTAACATGACGCAGAAAATAACATGACGCAGAAGATATTTTTTAAATACGCTCGTGATAAAAAAAGATCAATAATTCCAGCAATCAGACCAAAATTATTCAACAGTTAAAACTTCATTAATAAGGTTACTTCATAAGATGGATGGAGTTTTTAAAGGACAAACGCTCTTGCACAAAAGTGCAACTTTAATCGAGACTATTCCATCTGTGGCAAAAAGTAAAAGTAAATAGCAGTGGAGTTTGCAGATCATATGGAACAAAACACAGTAATTGTACATTGGACATTCTACACAAACTCAGAATGTGTGATTAGACTTACCTTGGCATAACGCTGCCGTTAAAATTCAACTTGCGAAACGCCTCCATGTACTTGCGGCAGCTCCACGTACGTGATCAGCCACTCCACCACCTCGTCCACCGTCCAGTTGTACACTGCAAGGCAACACACCGCATGTCAGGGGCCCGGTGGCGGTTCTAGCTTAGTCTGGGCTAAACCACCCCCCCCACCCCACCGCTGGACACAAAAAGCTATGTTTTTGTGTGTGGCTGGAGAAACATAAAACGATATACATTTTATTTGGTAGCATTTCGCAGTGTGACAGATTAGCCCTGTACAAAGTTAAGAGGTGCGCTATTCAACAGATCCCCACAAAGATGTCCATATCTAAATTTGCCCCTGATCCAGGCCATGGAAATACTGTGGCAACATTTCAACACACAGTTCAACGCTACGGAAATGCTTCAGCACTTGCTGCACACGTCCGCTTGTGACGCGACTCAATAGCTTAAAAGCACATGCATCTCTTTCCAAAATAAGACAAAGACATCAGCGAACTAAGCAGCCACGCCATCGGCCTCACATGACAACAGATACCGACCGAATGGCATAAATATAAATAGGTAAATCGATGTGTGCGGAGCCTGTGGTGGTGGAGCATCCACACAGTGTACCAGTTTAACTTGGCTCTCCCGGTTTAGGCTAAAGCCCTGGTCAGGAAAACCCTCTCGGCGTCCTTGACAAGCTGCTGCAATGCAGAGCAACAGGCCTTCACATTCACAACTACAGGGACTGGAGGGGAGTAGGGGGGCGGGGATCTTAGATCTTACAGGGACAGTGATGTCTAGGGGATAGGGGGGTGGGGGGGGGATCTCACAGGGACAATGGTGTCTCGGGGATGGGTGGCGGGGAGACTTAGGGGAGAACCAGACACAGCGTTGTAGACTCAAGACTCCACTATGGAGGAGCCCTATGGATAGATTACCAGCCAGTGAAACAGATATATGCGCAGGGAGGGCTAGGTGTAGTGTTGTCTTTGTCTGCGTCTGCAAGTGTGTGTGTGTGTGTGTGTGTGTGTGTGCGTTTGCATTGTGTTGACGGATACAATGAAGCCCTGCCCACGAGCCAAGAGGTTGATATGCAGTTGATATGTGGCAGAGAGCAGCACACACACACACACAGGTTTTCCTGCCTCGCCTCGCTTGTTGCTCGCCGTTTAGCTGATAAAACCACTTTGCCGTGTTGTTGTTGTTGTTGTTGTTGTGTGTGCGGTGCGAGTGGGAAGACTATATAAAAGGGCCGTCTCGGAATCACGGGGAGACCTGGCCCAGCGTTAGCCAACCACAGTCAGCCGTTTGGAGGGACACTGCAGAACTCCAGGGTTGGCGTTTTCTGAAGCCACCCACAGTCCCCACGGGAGAGTATTATGCAAAAGCACAATAGAGGGAATAGTAACAATGACCACTCTGGTTGAGTATAAAACATCAAACACATGGGCGCGGCGTTGCCATGATGAGCCATATCAATGGTGGTGGTGGCGGCGGTGGCGGCACTGTACCTTCTGAGCCCTTCCAGGTGACCCACAGGTCCTCCACGGTGATGAACTGGTCGTCCCCGTGGAAGGTGTTGTGCTTGGCCTTGGGGTCGTGGTAGTTGAGATCCTCCCTCAGGAACTGGCAGGTAGACAGTAGGGTGGGGAGGGGTTGAGAAGAGGAGGTGGTGTTTTAAGCGGAGAGGACCGCATATTCACGTCACGTACACACACACACACACACTCACACTCACTCACTCACTCCAGTGCGTAGCATGGCAGCATTGCCATGACAACGCTGTCTACTATCTGCAAGCCTAAAAGACAGTTGGTTTGCCTCGAACAGCCAACAAAAAATAAATAAACCATGTCGATGGAAAAAAAGATGACACCGACATGATTGAAAACCTAGACACGTGACACACGTGCACACACATGTGCCTGAACATATGAACAGGTTTTTAATGGAATGCACTTGTATGTTACTTGGGATACATGAATGGGACTGTAACGTGCTCTACATTGTGCATGGTGCGTAAAGAGAAGTCTAAGTGGTCTGTGTTTACACTCCCATCCAAAAATGAGGGTCATAAAACAATATAAAAATATCTGAGCTGTCTCGCGCTCTGTGGCTCACTCGCGTCCATAATGAAGTCATTTGGGCGTGTGGTGCAGGCCTACGACTGACGACTGAATTGCGTCACAGCTGTGATTCACAGAAAGTGACTCAAGGCTGCTGCCGATAACGCGGGACTTGGCCCCAGGCACGCTCAAAATCAGATTGATTGATTACGGAAATTTAAACTCAGCTAGTGTGTCATCCCCTGGGTAGCAGCCATCTTGGTTCTAAATGCTACAATGCATGGGAACTGAATGCGGAAGAACTTGTCATCTAGTATTGTAGTAAAAAGGTCGGACATCATGTGGGTACTTGATGTTTCAAGATTCAATATGTTTTATTTGTCACATACATATACAGGATATGCAATGAAATTAAAAGTGGCGATGCTTAGCAGAATGTGCATAACAGTAATAGAAATAACATGAATTGGAGGGATCTGAATATTTACAGTGAAAAGAGCAGGAATAATGTGATGATAAATGTGAATATATAGGTTATATACGTTTTCCTTGATCATGTTAGCCTAGTGGTCTTTTAAAGGTAATGATTAAAGATTGACAAGAGGGAGACAGCAATTAGCATCATCATGAGCACGGCTATAACACTCGACCCGCAATCGACCCCGGCGATACCATCAAAGGCACACGACAGAAAACTCGACGCAGCCCAGACCCCAGCCTCCATCACACGAGCAACAAGCAGAGGCCAATTGGCGTGAAGTGCCCCTCGGCGTGGTGGGCCTTCCATATCGCGGGTAACAGCCACTCACAGACACGAGTGTGATCAAGTAGCCGACACCGACCGCACTTGTGTCTATGTGCCTCAGGGGTCATCTGCAGGTCAAGTGGGTCATTGAGCGCGTGCACGCAGAGGGCTGTGATTGGACGGGACAGGGGCCGTCCCTGGGACCAGGCACAACAAGGCTTCCAAGTTGCTATACTCTCATAGTGACACAGCAAAGCTGGACTCTTCAATTGAACCACTGCAGCACACCTCCTGCAGTGGTTCCGCGCAATTTGGTGTCGCTAATGCACACATCCTGCATCCTGCAGAATGTCATCACCGACTGTACACTTGAGTTAAAGCATTGTTCGAGGTTGGGGTAGCTCGGACAGCAGTAGGCTATCTGTGTAGGCACTGCAGCACGCCTTGTCCCGACCGCGGGTTCGATTCCCACCTGTACGACACTGTGCGTCATTCCCTCTCTTCTACAGCCCGATTTCCCGTGTCTTTTTCACCGTCCCGTCCATAAAAGGCACAAAAGCCCTAAAAATATATATGCAACAAGAGTGTGTGTGTGAGTGTGTGTGAAGTTTGGTTCACGCTATGCTGTTTGCCGTGTGATGTTTTATTAGATGTGGCCGCAAAGTCTGGACACACAGGAATTGTTCCATCAGAAGGAAAGCGCGTTGTAGGTTGTAAACACCGTGAGGTTTGTAACACACTGGCCTAGATCAGCTGCTGGAGGCTACTGAACAATGCTAGGGTAGGTTAATTGTTCACTACAGGAGGAATAAATCAACCAGGGCAGCGAACCGAAGTGTACAAGTGGAGAGAGATCCTCCACTTCCTCTGGGTACGTTGCAGGTCTAGCCTACATAAGTGTTTATCACCTCCGGCCGTGGCCTCAGGTACCTATTTCACGACCTAGCAGGTTAAGATCGGTTTAAGTTTGAACCAGAACTCTGACTCAAGCAAGCCGCTTCCTTGAGCTGGCTTGAGTTTCCGTTCCACAAAAGGCGGATTTCAATTTCGAGGATCTAGTATACGTTCAATCCCAGATAGGTTGAACCTGAAAAATGCGCGTTCATGTGCATCTTCATAAGCCATGATCTATCGCACTCTGAAAACGTGACCGATCAGGCTCCAAGAGATTAGTTACAGACATCTAGTATGTTTCAATTGGTGATAAAAACAAAAAAACATGGATTATAATAGTATATTTAGCTGAAGCAGTAGTTTACTATACAGCCTACTGTAGTTACATACTTTGAACATGCATCAATTTAATAATTTTCAATACAAAACAATGTTAATGAAGTTTATTATTATTAATCTAAATCTTGATGAATCTCTCCACCGCCACGGAGCACGTAAAATATACTATAGAGGCCACGTTGAACCCAATAAGTACTCCTGTCAACGATTAGGATTACGGTACCACCAGACCCAGTGGTGCCATAGACCCCATATATATACACATATATATTGAAGATTGAAGTGATTCAACCTAGAAACGTTCAATGAAAATACTAGGAAGGAAGGAAACCGATGCACCAGTCATTTTGGGTATCAGCAAATCAAGTATCAAGTATACTAATCTAATACCATAATCTAAACCAATGAGACGATCGAAACAATATGGACTTGCAGCTGTGGGTGGTGTTATCTTGAAGCTAATCTGCTCTTCCAGTTTAGGCTCACGGTATGAGTTGCCACAGGAACTGAACCGAGATCGGTCTAAGCTTAGTATCTGAACGTGGAATTCCCCCAAATTCAGACTCAATCGGGTTAACCCGGAAATGCAGCTACTTGAAATGTGGCCCAGGTGACAAAGGATTGCAGTGATGACATCCTAGGAGCGTCTGCAATGTCATGCTGTCGTATATACTGTACATGACACTGACTGCTTAAACCCAAACACCAACAACACACTAGCAAGAGACACGCTGGCGTGCTACGACTTACCCCGTCTGTTTCCAGCACGTCCACGTTGCCGTTCGCGTCATCGTCCATCTGCTTGTGAATACTTCGGATGGCTTCGAAGCTGAGGGCCGCGTTCTCGTCCAGGCAAATTGGCAAATCGATGCGGCAGAGTTCTGTTCGAAGATACAAAATCACATCCGGATAAGACTTTTTTTTCAGAACACACACCACATACGAGCTTGGTTAGTTGCGATTCTCGAGTAACCAATTCTGAAATAATGCAAATTACCTTGTTAAAATTAAGACCCCCCCCCCCGTCCGCCCATCAAAAAAAGATTTCTACATTAAAGCGATTCCTTTACAGCACACATTGTGGACACAGCAGCAGCAGTCAAAACCTCTTCGTGCACAGCACACCAGTCCATCAGCTACAAGACTCATTGCCGCTGGAGCAAGATCAGGTTCCACCAAGTTCCGTGTTATGAAAAGAGGAACGTTCACATTACACCCGGCGTGTACTCCAACCAGGACAGTAATTGAATCTTTCCGTCCCACATTTGGAACCATTTCACCCGCGTTTCATATGTTCTTCCAAAGAGACTGAATTCCACGGATTCATGCATCACACTGAAACATGTTATTTTTGGCACATTCGGGGGGGGGGGGGGGGGGGGGGGGGGCACTGAATAGCAAGTCTTCAGTCCACCAAGTAAAAACAAGGCATTCTGTCTTTAGGCACCACACCTTTGAGTTACTCATGCACTTCTGCCTTCAACTGCTGCTTTAAATTATCTGAAATATGCAAGTTGGTCGGACAGGCTTTCTAATAGTCAACCTTTAAACACTTTTAAACATTGAATCACTTTTGGAAAGTACATAATGGGATTGGCCCTGGCCTGACTCTCGCCAATTCTGAAGTGACTGAGACAGAAGGGGAACAGGAAGATTGGTTTGGTTGTTTGGCACAATTATTCCCTGTCTGTTTGGATTATGCATTCCTCCACTGACCTCATTAGTCAGTGGAGGATGGTTACTACGAAGATGAGTTGTCCAGGAGTACGATGATGTGGGTCACCTGGAACCGTGCCCGACTACTGCGGCTGCACATATGTTTGCTTGCTTCTGCTACTTCCTGTTCACCACACAGTCAAAGCTCTGCCACGTCAACTGTCGACTGCAACAATAAAAAGGCGAGACAGACAAGGCCGAGCTTCAGGAAGTCGGCCTCTCTTTTTTTCCCCCCGCTCTCCTGAGCTCGTCACATGCCTGACGCGGCCACGGGTATGAAGCCAACCCGACGGGGCCTGTCAGACTTCAGCGTGGGCTCTCCCGCTTCTCCCGAGGGTATCGATCGCGGAGATGAGGCGGACACTCCCAGGGAGGAAGCCACTGAGTTCAGCATGCACTGCAGAGACTCTGCCCTCGTAGTGGAGGCAAAAAAAGAGCCGCATTTGGGCATGAGAGCTTACTGTGTGTGGTTGTCAGGAGGACCCAAGAGGGGACAAAAGTGCACGCACGTTTCAGTTTCTACCAAACTGTCGCTGGCAAAGATGTATAGCCTGCCATGCGTGAATCTTGATAAGTGAGTGTGACAAAGGGCCTGCATTGTAATGAATGAGCTGGACTTCCTGGTGTGGCAGAGAATGACTTGCTACTGGAACTGAGGGGGCGGGGGGGGTCACTACCGCCACTAAATCAACCATTTAGTTCTTCAGTGTAAAAACTACAGAGAGTCATCTTAAGGATATCTCGCAGCTAAGATAACTTAATGTAAGGCATCGGCCACGTCGGGGGACAATCTTAATAACAAATGACTACCGACCCAGTGCAATGAATTCACAAAGTTAAGAGGGCTCCTCTGCATTGCAGCAAGCAGTACGGACTGAGAATACTACAAGGCTCTTCAATACCAGCTTCATCGTCTTAATTAGAGAATAAATATTTGCCTTCTGCTTAACCGATGCAGCAAAAAGACACAGATAAGACGCAGTAACAACAACAACAAATCTAAGCTAACCTATATAAAATGCCTATCAAATTCTTAGATGCTTGCCTCTGCATTGAAATTCACATGGGATGGAATGGCCGCTTAAATTCAAATACAACAGTATTAGTATTATTGCTTTACTGGACCACTCTCTCCATCTCTCTCTCTGTCCACTTGGGGCATGGGATCTCCATTGACATTGCTACTCTCTGTAAATGATTTGCATCTATTGAAATACTGTGTCATTCTTTGTCTCTCATCAGGTGTTTATCAGATGCAGTGTTTATAACACAGTGCTGCCTCTCACGAGTTCTGCCTGCCCTTCCCTCCACCATATATTAAAAACTACCAGTTACATGTGCAATGGTCCAATGGGGCTTGCCTTCAAGTTCTAATTCCACCACACACAACCAAAGATTGCCGGCCAAAGAATGCACTGTGTCAAAAGGACCAATCTCATCATCACTGTAAACACAGCACTAATCTACAAACACTCTGGTCATATCTGTGGGACAAGCAGGTACTTTACAAGCAAGAATGTCAATATTTGGTTTTTACAAGGCTGGCATTTCCTTTCCCAGGACTTTCTGTGTACCATCACATAGTGGCAGAACGATACATCGATGAAAAACATTTGTCAAAATTGTAGTATTTTATGTTTATGCATGTACTTAGCGTCCTGGGCTATGCAACACGTGTCACAGTGCTCAGAGTTGAAGAAATAACGATAACTTAGCGCATTTGAAAGTCACCTGATCACAACACTGTGTTTCTGAACACAACGAATGCCAACTGTACAGTTTGAACAGTTCTAATGCCAACTGTTCCCATGACGCTGTTCATTACCCAATACAGACCAATGAGCTAAATGAGCTAGCTGCGCTCGCTTGACTCAGTGCCACAAACTCTTAAAGGACAGGGCTTAACAGGGAATGTCTGCAGGACTATTCTCAGTGTGGCTACATTTAGAGCCACCACAATGTAATATAGTAATGCTACCCGCTGTATCGTCTGTGTGGTTGCTCCAGGATACAATAATGTACAAACAGAAGTCCTCAATAGTTCGTGTAGTTTTGCTTACCCCTCCATTTTCAGCATGGTGATTGTCTGATGAAGATCCACTGCTTTTCTCAGTCCAGCACTCCCCAAAGACACACACACATATAATCCCACAGGGGTCAACCAGTTTTGCTTAACTCCATAAACTGATGTTGCTGGGGGAAAATTAACAAGGCAGGCATTAAAAGGGGCATGAAGGTCTGGATTCAACACAAAAGGCCCATGCCACACTGGCAGACAAATAAATATATAAATATATATACACCGGTGTCGTAGCAGACATGTCCTTCCTGGTTCTCTCAACCTTGCAGTTCCCCAACAAACGTGCATTGCACCCAGTTGCATAATAGTATAATTAACGCTATTTAAAGACCAAATACACCACAACCACACAACACTCACTCTTGTTTGTGGCCACACAACATATATATACATACAACAACTAATATATAACAATATAAACACACAACATATATATACACATATATACACACACACACATATATATATATATATATATATATATACACACACATACATATATACATACACACATATATATACACATACATACACACATATATATATATATATATACATACATACATACATACATACATACATACATACATATGTACACACACACACACACACACACACACACACACACACACACACATATACACACACACAGACAGAAGAGAGAGATGGTAGAGAGAGTGAAAGATGCATAGAGATGAGGAAGTGAGACTCATTTAAGTTCTATAGACTATTAGAGTCAGTACAAGGATCAGCATTGTGAGTTATCCGTGACTGTAGGTGCTTCACTTCTTGACCCTACTCGGGATACTAGGTCTAAATGTTTCAACACCTAAACAGCCACTCTCTGCGCCCCCTACTGGCTCCCTCCTGGTAGCCAATACTAACTAGATATACTATAATAATAATAATAGTAATAATAATAATAATAATAATAATGATGACGATTATTATTCTTATTTTATTTATTTATTGTTATTATTATTGTATTATAATTTTATTGTTATTGTTATTTTCTTATTATTCTTATTATTTTATTATAAGAATAAAAATAAACGGAAGTTCCGACTTCCGAGTTAGAAGGCTCTTCTTCTCCATCAGTCGTGTCTCATTATTCTGACCGCGCTGCCCCCGCAGGACGGGCGGTGTAACTGCAGCTGTATGTGCCTCTGTGTTCACTAATACTTCCCAACTGCGCCACCTGCAGGATTCACGTGGTAACCGCGTCTCAATGATCACTTTTGTGAATGCGTCTTATAAACCTAGTTAGCTGTTTGACCTACGTGACTAGTTAGCTGTTTGACCTACGTGACTAGTTCTGTTTGACCTACGTGACTAGTTAACTGTTTGACCTACGTGACTAGTTAGCTGTTTGACCTACGTGACTAGTTAACTGTTTGACCTACGTGACTAGTTAGCTGTTTGACCTACGTGACTAGTTAGCTGTTTGACCTACGTGACTAGTTATCTGTTTGACCTACGTGACTAGTTAACTGTTTGACCTACGTGACTAGTTATCTGTTTGACCTACGTGACTAGTTAGCTGTTTGACCTACGTGACTAGTTAGCTGTTTGACCTACGTGACTAGTTAGCTGTTTGACCTACGTGACTAGTTAACTGTTTGACCTACGTGACTAGTTAGCTGTTTGACCTACGTGACTAGTTAGCTGTTTGACCTACGTGACTAGTTAGCTGTTTGACCTACGTGACTAGTTAACTGTTTGACCTACGTGACTAGTTAACTGTTTGACCTACGTGACTAGTTAGCTGTTTGACCTACGTGACTAGTTAGCTGTTTGACCTACGTGACTAGTTAGCTGTTTGACCTACGTGACTAGTCAGCTTCACTCTTATCTGTTTGCCCCGGGAGGCCTCTGAGACTCACTCGCAGGTGTTGTTGTGGGAACATGTTGTCTCTTCTATCTGGACTGGCGGTCCCACGCAAGGTCTCAACGTGAGACCTTGCAGTCCCTGCTTCCTGGTCTGGGGCATGGAGACCCACATCTCTGTGGGTCACGTGAGGCCATGATATCCGTGCTTCAAGTTAACTGTCTGTCTGTCTGTTACATATCCACGTGGGGCCTGGGGTCCTGTCTGTCTGTCTGTTACATCTCCACGTGGGGCCTGGGGTCCTGTCTGTCTGTCTGTTACATCTCCACGTGGGGCCCGGGGTCCTGTCTGTCTGTCTGTTACATCTCCACGTGGGGCCTGGGGTCCTGTCTGTCTGTCTGTTACATCTCCACGTGGGGCCTGGGGTCCTGGCGTCTCCGGATTGGCTGTCTGGGGTGTGGGGACGGAAGGGTCTCCATGGACGGCCTTGTTGTCCCTGCTCCCTGAATGTCTGTCTTAGAGGCGTTTCTATGTCTGCTTCCCTTGTTGATTTGTTGTGTCTATATGTAAATGTTCCTTTTTGTCCCATGCAAACTGTATATATGCTCTGTGTGTCTAAATAAACTTTGAATCATTCCTGGTGAGACTGCCTTGTGTCACATTGATTCCCGAGCTCGCTGCTTTGCTACAGACAATCCAGAACCTGAACCTGAACTCCAGCCACAATAGATGACCGCTCGAAACTGCACATAACACAAACCAATATGAGTACTTGTATATTACAAACCGATATGAGTACTTGTATATTACAAACCGATATGAGTACTTGTATATTACAAACCGATATGAGTACTTGTATATTACAAACCTATATGAGTACGCTACTTGTATATTACAAACCGATATGAGTACGTACTTGTATATTACAAACCGATATGAGTACTTGTATATTACAAACCGATATGAGTACTTGTATATTGAATGGAGACGCGCGTGTAGACGCAGCGACCCCTCTCTGTCCCACCTAAGACTTTCCTCCAGGCCCAGCGGGTTTTGATTGTATCTGTTCGTGTAGTATAATTATGATGTTGAAACGTTCTAACGTTGCTTTTACTTCAATTATGCCAAATAGTTTTCGCAGACTGAATACCTTATCTTGCCTATATCATTTTATATTTCACCTATATTTTTTATTCTACTACGACTGTACATTTGTAAATCTGTTAGTTTAGTTTATTTGTATTATTCTGTTTATTTCTCTATTGTTTTACTGTATTGCTATGCAACCTGGCACAAGAATTTCCTTCGGATTAATAAAGTTCTATCTTATCTTATCTTATAAGTGATGTAAATTAATACTTACAATAACATGCTCTTGCTGGTGGAACTAGTATTGGTGAGTGAATTAAAACAAACAGGTATTATAGACCTTCCCAAATGTTTTAATCACTTATTTCATATATATTTATTTTATTTTTTCATAAAAAATAGCACAGACAAGTGGTTCAATGATTTTGCAGAGGATTGGTATTGGACTCACACAAACGTCCAAAACCAAAACAGACAAATTAATGGAAGAAACGATGATTTGAAAAGTTAGTGTTGCATTTATAAACTTTTACAATTTTAAAAGGTATTTCCAATTGCACTTTCAATTGAAAAAAAACTACAATATATATAAGACAATATAAAACGCTGAATCACTTCATTTAATTTGCATGCCACTGTATGTACTGCTATCTCATGATATACTGTATGTAATGTGACTTTTTTTTTTTATCTGTTATAATACTCTCTCTGACTTGATGACTAAATTGATGACATCATCAACATAATACATGAACAAAATGTCCTCCTTGTTAATTAAGGGAGTCGTTTCTTGCCCTTTAGGGGGGCTATAGGGCTAGTGGGTGTGTCATAATCACATGGCCCCATAATCATATGGCCTGTAAAGCCCTTTGAGACTGTAACTGGGATTAAGGGCTACACAAATAATGTTGACATGACTTGACTTGACTTATCACTTGCAGCTCCTCCCAGTCAGAAGACTTTCTCCTCATTGGGTGACATGACAATGAGCTCCCTGCCCTTGAAGTCCCACACGGCTGTCAGGTGGAAGGCCATGTTGGTGAGCACCACTAGGTACTCAAACAGGGCGAAGAACGTGTAACCTGGTGGACATCAGGGGGAAAGAAGATCATAATAATAACAACAACAACAACAAAAACAACAACAACAACAACAAGTTCTAATAGTTCTAATAGATTGGCCTATGGTTGATTTTGACTGTCCTGTTTGTTTTTCAGATAAGCGAGTCTCTGAAACATACCGACGTCTACTTCTCTGCTGGTTTCCGAGAGAGAGCAAGCCTGCCCGGCGGCAAGCGCCTGGGAGGGTTCAGGGCAGGGCATAGCAGCACAGGAGGGCGGGGCCAACGCAACGGCTGGAAGTACCCCGGGCGACTAGCCCTCAGTGGAGGAATGTAGAGAGCGAGGAGGAACCACAGGATGCGCCTCAGCCCCATGAACGCCTTCGAACGCTGCGAGTCCCCGCTAACGAACTATAGTTGCAATAATGCATCAGGGACATATAAAAGTCGCGGCCAGGATATATACAGGCGACCATATACATCTCCTGAGGCACACGGAGTACGGCGGACACACACGGCATGTTAATGTAAGCCCGTCAGGGTGGTGCTGTTAAACTTACAACCTGGAAAGTCTTATTCGCTGTTAGAGTTAATTGGATAAATAACTCTTCTGGGACTTCTTCTTGTATTACTGTGATGGCTTCTAGCAATGTTATCTTTTTTTTTTGATGTCGGTTTAGAGGGTCGCACACGGAGGAGAACAGAAGACCCGTGTTGTGTATAGGTTCGTGCGTCTGTGTTTACATCCGTGATGCGTGGTGCCGGGACGTTGTGGTGGTATGCAAACACTGTTCACCACTGGCGGAGTTTATGATCAGTAAGTTTGTCCTGCCTGTTTTCTCACCTGCCTGTTCCTCACCTGCCTGTCTGTTCATCACCTGCCTGTCTGTTCATCTACCCGTCATCACGGTAACATTTATTGTATCACAAAACCCCGAGTCCTGAGTCTGCGATTGGGTCCTACTGCCAACTCCCATGACAGAATGATCCGACCAATAATGGACCCAGCAGACTCAGACTCGGGATCCGCCGGACTATGGAAGGCACGCGTCAGCCAGGGCGAGTTGCAGCGAGCACTCGACCAACTCACCAACCAGATAGCCATGTTAGCTACTGCATGGTCCCAGCCACCCCGAGTCCCGGTCCCGGCTGGACCACAGCAGCTCCTGCCGGTCCCTACTGCATGGTCCCAGCCACCCCGAGTCCCGGTCCCGGCTGGACCACAGCAGCTCCTGCCGGTCCCTACTGCATGGTCCCACCCCGAGTCCCGGTCCCGGCTGTGGCCAGCTCCAGCCTCCCAGCTCCCAGGTCCCAGCCTCCCAGAGTCCCGGTCCCGGCTGGACCACAGCAGCTCCCACCAGTACCTGCTCCCAGGAGTGACCCCTGCATCTGCTCACACCCACCACACCGCGAGCTCCTCGGTTGCCACCCAGCGACCTGGAGCACTCGCAGCGAAATCTGCCGTTAAGCCGCGCGAGTCCGCCAAGCTGCGCGGTCTCACAACCATCACTCGGGCGACCGCGAGGTCACACAGACACCGGCTGGACCTATCGAACCAGCAAGCTCCTGCTGGTTCTACTACTACTTCGAGCTAAAGTCAAGCACCTTCCGCAGGAGTGTGATCCCCCGTCCCCACACGAGCAGGAACGAGCATCATTTGCGAGCCATCCGCCACCAGTCCTGCAATCCAGAGACCGCCCAGACTCTGGCTCCACAACAGATGCCTGGACCTGGCTGGACGCCAAATGGTCCACAGCAGCTCGGCCCCCAGTGCCTCGGAGGCCAGAGATCGCATTCACCAGGGCCCGCATCCCTGGTCCGGGAGACGCTCCCCTTCAGAGTCGGGGACTGCAACTGGCCTAGAAACACACACCCGAGAGCAACACTGTCGCGCTCCACTCGCGAGCCCACCACCAACTGGACCACGAACTAACCGAACCTATGCTATGCTGAGAACTGCTAGTCATCACCCATCCGAGTCCTCGGTCCCGGCTGGACCACAGCAGCTGCCAGTCCCTGCCCAGCCACCCCGAGTCCCGGTCCCGGCTGGACCACAGCAGCTCCCACCAGTCCCTGCTCCCAGGTCCCACCCATCCCTGGTCCTGGTCCCGGCTGCACCACCGCAGCGCCCACCAGTCCCTGCTCCCAGGTCAACCCGAATCGAGAAATGTCCACACCCCTATTCCTCAGTCAGAGGCCACAAGCAGTACGAGTCGGCAACAACACCTCGAGCAGCATCACACTCAGCACAGGGGCCCCCCAAGGCTGTGTGCTTAGTCCCCTGCTCTTCACCCTGCTGACACACGACTGCACACCAACCTACAGCACAAATCACATGGTGAAGTTTGCGGACGACACAACTCTGGTGGGTCTCATCACCAAGGGTGACGAGACTCACTACAGGAAGGAGGTCAACCTTCTGACCACGTGGTGCAGAAACAACAACCTCCTGCTGAATGTCAGCAAGACCAAGGAGATGTTGTTGACTTCCCGGACGAGCAGTACCTGCTCCCAGGCGCCAGCCAGCCCCGGTCCCCGCTCCGACGGCGCCGGTGTCCTCCACCCAGCCTCCGGGTCGCCCGCCTGAGGGTTCCTGCTCGGCCTCCGCCCAGCCTCCGGGTCGTCCGCCTGAGGGTCCCTGCTCGGCCTCCACCCAGCCTCCGGGTCGTCCGCCGGAGGGTCCCTGCTCGTCCTCCGCCCAGCCTCCGGGTCGTCCACCCGACGGTGCCGGCCCGCTCATCGTGGGTCGCCAGGAGGCTCCCGTTGAGGGGGGGGTACTGTCACGATCACGATCGTGGCTCCGGGCTCCCGGGCGCCAATGCCGCCCCTGGAGGGTTAGCGGGGCTCCCGGGCGCCAGTACCGCCCCTGGATGATTAGCGGCACCTGCGCTACGTTCGCGGCTGTCCGCAATGAACAATTAGTCACGGCATAAAAGCCCCGGCTTTCCACCCACGGGTGTCGGACCATTGTGTTGTCTTGGTGTAACTAACTTTCCTGTTATGTTGCACATACAGTTGTGTATACTTGTTGTTGCCAACTACCATATGGATCGTAACCCGTCACCTGCATTCCTGCCTGTCTGTTCCTCATCTACCTACCTGCCTGTCACCCGGTAAATAAATACTACTCCGCACTACAAAACCCCGAGTCCTGAGTCATGCGATTGGGTCCTACTGCCAACTCCCATGACATTGTTATAGATTGTCCTATGGTTGATTTTGACTGTCCTGTTTGTTTTTCAGATAAGCGAGTCTCTGAAACATACCGACGTCTACTTCTCTGTACTGGTTTCATTTGAAATACATTGACTTCAATCCATTATTTTTTTAAACGGTACAGTATGTACTTACTTCCTGGTTCACAATACATGTTGTGTTTCCCGTAAAAGTACCCAGCGAAGGCGCAGAACGAAACGTTGAGAGTTAAAAGACGTACTTTCCATCGGTAAGACTTGGCGTCCTGTAGTAAATAATAAATAAATAAGTAACAGCACATTTAGAATATGCTACATTTAAAAACACATTTGCGAGTACTCATACAAAATGAATACAATAAAAGTACTATTATAAATACTAAATAAATGCACTTTTGTAAGAAATGTATATTCTAATTCATAGTTAGGCCTTTTTCAGTTTCATATGACATACATGGTGATATGTTATGTGTGGGCCTGTGACCTTGTTGAGGTGTTCTGTTGTTGTTGTTGGTGTTGGTGGTGGTGGTGGTGGTGGTGGTTATGTTGATGTTGGTGGTGGTGGTGATGCTGTTGTTGTTGTGGTTTTGGTTGTCGGTATTGTAATTGTCTGTTTGTGTGTCTGACGATTGCTCTATGGCACATGATGAAATTCTGAGAGGACTAATAAATAGATCTAATAAATATGTCTAAATATGTGTATATTTGAATGTACCACAGGGCCCTACCTCCGGGTTCAGGGAGTACCTCTTGATGCGGCTCCACAAGCGGCAGGTAGTGATCATGTAGATGATGGAGCAGATGATGAACTGTAGGAAGCCCCCCTTGTGGACCGCTGAACAGGGAACACCGTGGTTAGGGAATAGTTCTTTACTGCAGCACCGTTGTAATAGCATCATTAGCGTCATTAGCATGCACATTGTTTCTATGAATCACATTGGCTCACAATAATTATTAACCATAATTATAATGACTAATAATAACTTATCCCAGCTATTATGCAGGCAACCTAGCAATTATGAAACTTGTTCTATTAGCCTTGCAATTATGAATGCTGGAAAACCTGCTCTATTCTTATCTTTATGTATCACAGTGATATATTGCTGTCTCTCTCAACAGATGTACTCTTTGTAAGTCGCTTTGGATAAAAGCGTCTGCCTGTAAATGTAAATGTAATAAAAACATGCAAGACGGACACATCTCATGCACATATATTGAGGACTATAGCTGATATATACAGTATAAAAAAAAGCAAATGTGTGTTTGTGTGTACTTATTTATTGTTGATTATATATACATGTATATTTTTTCTCAACATTGGCTTACTCACAGTATGTCTCATTGGAAGACACGTAGGTGAGGAGCAACAGTCCAAGGTTCTCCGACGCTGAGAAGAACACGTTCAAGAGAACCAGTGAGCTCTCGGGGAACCTGGAGGAGAAGTGTCCCTTGTAGAGCCGGAAGTAGGTGAAGGACACCAGAAAGCGAGGGGCCGAGTGCAGGCCGATGCAGAGCCGCCAGATGTGGCCCTCTGGCTCCAGGCTGATGGCTGCGCTTATGGACGGCAGATAGTTAGGAACCTGAGGAAGCAGGGACACAACATTCAGGAGAGGATATTCAAGTACAATTTATTGCCCTCCTTTTAAAATGTTATATTTTACTTCATTTATTGCCCTCCTATGTATTCTATTTTCACTTGTTGGTGTTACTTTCTATCTTACGTCACCTTCATGTTTGGGTTAGGGTTAGGGTTTTGTCATGTCATGTGAAGCACTGAAGAACATGTAGTCATTTCTTTGTTGCTATAAGCACTTTGAGCTGCATTTCTTGCACTTCAAGAAGAAGGTGGAGGAGGAGGAGGAGGAAGAGGAGAAGGAGGAGTAGGAGGAGGAGGCGGAGGAGGATAAGGAGGAGGAGGAGGAGGAGGAGGGGAGGAGAAGAAGAAGAAGAAGGAGGCGGAGGAGGAGGAGAAGAAGAAGAAGAAGAAGAAGGAGGAGGAGGAAGAGGAAGAGGAAGAGGAGGAGGAGAACAAGAAGAATTGTTGTTGTTGTTGTTGTTGTTGTTGTTGTTATTATTATTATAATAACACCAGTGTTATTATAATTGGACCAGTCTGTGGTCTTATTTTGTTTCCATTATTGTCATTTGATTAAAAATGTGTCACTACTGTATTGCAACAAATAGCAATCAGGGTCATTTATGCGACTGATTTTGACTGGGCCATGACTTACATACAGTACATACAGTACATACAGTGTATATACAGTATATATACAGTATACACAGTATATATACAGTATACACAGTATATATACAGTATACTGAAAGCTTGAACACTGTATGTACATGTACATGTATAACGTGTCTCTGTTCTACCCCCTCCTACCTGACAGTGAGTGGCGGTCGACTCGTCGAAGTGGACCACGGAGGAGATGAACACACACGCGGTGAGGCCGAGCAGCGGCAGCAGCACGGTGGTCCGGACGCAGCCGCTCAGGGACAGTCTGAGGAGGAGGGCCGGGGCGGGGGCGGGGGCCGGGGCCGGGGGGACCGGGGCCAGGGCCGGGGCCGCCGGGGCTCTCTCATCGCCGTCACCATAGCAACCCAAGATGACGTGGGAGCCCTGCAGCATCCTGGAGGAGGAGGAGGAGGAGGAGGAGGAGGAGGGCTTGGATCACAGCGGGAGTCACAGCAGTGGTCAACTCCTGGTGGTCCTCCTCCTCCTCCTCCTCCTCCTCGGATTGTTGATGAAAATGTGAATTATTTCAGTGATGGATGGTCGGATGGTCGGACGGTCGGACGGTCGGATGGTCGAGACGAGAGAGGCTCCCCGGAACCGGACCGGACGCACCCTGACCCCCAATACAGCAGCCCAATCCCAAGCCTGGACCTCATGCTAGTACCAGTCAATGATTTTACATGTATGATGATGATGGATGATGGTGATTGATCTTACATGAATGGGATTGTGTGGGGTCTCGGTTAGAGACGAAGAGAACCAATCCACCCGCAAACCATAACATGCGGCTGGATCTGCCACGTCGAGAAGTGTCCAGCTAGGCGGGCCGCTACACCGCTGTCCATTCGGTGCTGAAAGCGTCTTCCGGTCCCACCTTAAATGGCCGCAATTCCACCAACTTGGCCCTGGTAGACCGCCACTTATTCAGTGACTATGGTCGCGCCTTGTACCATGGCACTATTCAGTGACTAGAATCTCTGTCCTGTACTGTAGAGGATCTATATTGAGATATGTTTTTAATTACTAATCTGTTCGAATGCTCTGTATTCAGAATAACAATATGAACGTGTATAATATGCATGTATGTATGACGTTTTATTATGAACCATTATGTCTCACTGTGTCATTACAATATTTCCATAATTGCTATGCCCCTCCCTCTTCAGTTTCAAAACATCAGACCAAAATCACACTGTGGTATGATAGACCATGTATCCAAGTATCTGAGTAAGGAGGTCCAGGACATTTTACTGCACCAATTTCTTTTCCTTAGCCTTTAAACATAGCAGGTCTTTCTTGTGTGTGTCCTGTAGAGAGCACATTGAGGGCATTCGGGGCAGACGCTTTTATCCAAAGTGACTTACAAAGAGCACATGTGTTGCAGGAGACAGCAATATATCGCTGCGGTACATAAAGATAAGAATAGAGCATTCATAGTTACAATTGTAATAGAATATGTTTCATAATTGCCAAGTTGCCTGCATAAATAGCTGGGATAAGAGCACTTTACCAACATCTAAGAACTCATTTGTCATACTTCATACTTATTTGTGTTTTGTCTTTCGCTTCTTAGATTGTGGCGATTGCGATTGTTCAGCCAAGTCCACGTGTTGGTATTATGTGTGTGGAGCTATTTGAAGACACGATTATACAGTCGTTACACAGTTGTGTGTGTGTATATACGTGTGTGTGTGTGTGTGTGTGTGTGTGTGTGTGTGTGTGTGTGTGTGTGTGTGTGTGTGTGTGTGTGTGTGTGTGTGTGTGTGTGTGTGTGTGTGTGTGTTTGACCTCTTATCCTCACACAAGCACAGCTGTCTCCCTGCCCTCATTCACCAAGCTCTCACTGGGGACAGACTTCACACTGCATGACTCACATTTAAAATACTCATCATTTAATCATTCTTCTTCTTTTTTTTGTACTTTATTCGTGTCATCGTTAACCTGTTCAAATGGTTTTAAAGTCGACATAACAAGATGAAACTATGGAGGATTCAAACTTCACACAAATTGCTTCTGTGTGTCAGTCTTTTGCCAAGTAAGTGTTTTTATTCATATTGTTTTAAGGGTTTTTATCCGATATATAACAACAACAACACAGTTATAGAAAATAATAATAGTTAGCAAAGTTTCATGTGGAATATAAATGAAAGACTCTGTCAGTTGACAATTATTAGCGTGCATTATATTAGATTATGATTAGTGTTATCATAATAATAATTATTATTATTATCAGTAGTACGAGTAGCATTACAAGTGGTATTGTGTATACACTATTTGTCCCTTTCCTATTCCCCTCAAAAGCCTGCATAGCGATGCAAGGTTGACGTCTGGCATAACCAAATCCAGTCACTGACAACATTACCCTGCACCATGTTTCTGGAAGAAATGATCTCTCCCCTCCCCTACCAGAGAGAAAACTATTCCTTCATGAACCACAAACAGTTCGATTTATATTGTTACGCTGTCAGATTTACCAGATGTACTCACATCATCACCAAATGGATCCGACCAAACAAACAATTATTATACAAGATAACGCTTTTCATGTGGAGCACCATGCAGGATCTCACTTTCTAACCTCACAGTGACTCCATGTCGTGCTAATCCCATTGCAGGCGGTGTATTAGGGGTGTATTGTGGATATATTCTCTGGTTTCATTGATACAGTATGATGTACGTACATCAGGGATTAGGGGGCAGCTCAGCTCATAAACACACACACGCACGCACACACATACGCACGCACGCACACACACATACACACACACACGCACACACACACACACACACACACACACAGAGCCCGGACTAGATAGCACACAGCTCCAGAGGGCGACCTCTGAAATCTCCTCTGTGGCCGGCGGCCCATCTGTCTGTGCACATGTCTCTCTCTCTCTCTCTCTCTCTCTCTCGCTCTCTCTCTCTCTCTCTCTCTCTCTCTCTCTCTCGCTCTCTCTCTCTCTCTACATGTCTCGTACCGCTCATCACCGCAGCCGCTCTGCTTGAACAGAGACAATCCCTGCTGTCGCCGTCCTCATCCTCATCTTCCTCATCCTCATCTTCATCATCTTCCTCTTCTTCCTCCTCCTCCTCCTCATCATCATCATCCTCATCCTCATCAACCTCATCTTCCTCATCATCAACTTCCTCATCATCATCATCGTCACCAGTCAGTGTCATCAATAAAAATAGCTGTTAGCAGTCGTGAGAAAGTAAATCAGATTGGGTTGTCTTCATAAATGCACTGTAATAAAAAGAAAGGAGACAAGAAGGAGCATGTGAGACCGAACAAGGCAACAGAGAAGAAGACCCTTCTAGATTCAGACGATGTGGACTTGCCTCCCCACCCCCTCCAGTCTGCTGGGGGGCCAACGGGAAGTACGCCCAGCAGCTGCTGACCGACCTGTTCGCCAACTACACCAGCGCGCTGAGGCCCGTGGAGGACACCGGCACCATCCTGAACGTCACTCTGCAGATCACGCTGTCCCAGATCATCGACATGGTACCCAGCTAGCAAGGCTTTGCTCTTTTTCTTCTCAATGCACTTTCATATCATTTGGGAAACGCCTTTGCTATTTGATTGGCTGTTCGCAGTCATCTGTGTCCATTACGGGGGGGGGGGGGGGGGATAGCGCGAATAGGGTGCTTGGTAAGGTTCTGGGTTCGAACCCAAATGCCATCACTATTATCAATGACATTGGCGGAAGTGTGGTGTCTGTGGCTGGCGGGCGTAATGGGCGTCACCCTGGCCCAGTTTAGAGTCCTGGGGCTGGGGGCCGACATGCAGCCTCACCTGGACCAGTTAGAGTCTGGGGCCTGGGGGGTGGGGCTACAGGCCTCACCTGGACCAGTTAGAGTCTGGGGCTTGGGGGTGTGGGGCTACAGCCTCACTGGACCCAGCTAGAGACTGGGGGGCGTTGGGGGGCTGGCTAATCAGTGCACCACAGGTTAAGTCAGCCATCAACACACACGCTCTGAAAACACCAGCATGCTAGCTAGTTACCATCTGCGCTGTCATTTCATGATATCATACTTTGCAATAAGCCAGACTTTTCACCACAAACATGCCTGTGTCCTTGGAGGAGCCCCGAACCAAGCCACAATTATGTGGCATTGTGGCTGAGACTATGCGACAGACACTGTATGTAGCTACATTTTTTGTGAATGTATGTCTGTGGCAACGATGCTGCTGCTGCTGCTACACACGACGCTAATGTGGCTTTTCTGGGGCCCCTCCAAAGGACACCGGCAGGATGGTGAATTATCCAGTTTGTTGTAGAGATTGTCAAATGAATGTCAGAGCAGATGGTACGTAGCTAGCATGCTAGAACTCTCTCCCGAGTGTGTGTGGTGTGGTGATGGTTTAACCTGTGGGCCTTCTTTAACAAATGCACTACAGGTGTGCAGCCCCACCCAGCCCCAGACTCTAACTGGGGCCAGGTGAGGCTGCTTAAACCAGCCACCAACCACACACACACTCCACACACAAGTCACATTGGCCCAATGACTAAAATTGCAACCTGTAGTACAATGTGATTGTGTGGAGTACCGTTGCCAACACATAAGTAATGTTCATGCTGTCCCATCTTTTGTAGGATGAACGCAACCAATCCTGACCGCATACTTATGGATACGCCAGGTGTGGGTTGATGCCGCATCTCACCTGGAACAAGGACGATTATGATGGACTCGATACCATCCGTATACCTAGTAGTTATGTATGGGAGACCTGATATAGTCCTATATAACAAGTAGGTCGGACTGGTATTGGGTTGATCAAGGCGAGCGCGAGCTACGATGGTTCCTGGTGGCGGTCATTGTAAAGGCACAAGCTGAACATTTCTTGAAGCGATTATTCATGGGAATGTTCAGGCCCCTTTCTGCGTTTTATACACCCGTGTTGCAATTATTATTCATTATTATATTAATATAATCATTATTAAAATATCGGTACTGAATCATGATTCAGCTGCCGAATTTTTCGTCCAAAATTTTCTTCAAATGTTTTGAAATCTTTGCTGGAACTGGAAATCTGCCAAACGGACCAAATTGTAAATGTGATTGTTCAAGTCACTTTCAGTTTTTGCGGCTTGGGGTTAAAGGTTCCTTTTTTAGAAGCTTTTTATTGTTTTATTTGATTTAAATTTAGGAGTTTTTGATAGGTTGGGCTCACGTATGGCATGAAGAATGCAAGGAAGATGTTTATATACCTGTATATATATATATATATATAAACACATGGCATCAAAGGACAGAAACATGCTGGGTCATGAGTACAACTATGTTGACTCCAGTACCGCCAGTTGGTGAACCGCTGTGCCTTTACATCCAGAAAATGCTCAAAATTTCTCCAGGTCAACATTCCACCGAGAGGCCCCTTCAAACCGCATTCTGTGAGAGATCTGGTTCATTAAAGCACACCCTCCTGCCGAGACACGACTTTTTTGTGCATGGGTGGAAAACAAATCGTTTTTCTGTTGTCCTAGACGTCTTCCCTCTGTATTTCCAGTGCCGACGAACACTTCACGGGCTCCATGGACACCAACGTGGTGATCCGCCACGACGGGCAGATCATGTGGGACTCGCCGGCCATCACCAAGTCCTCCTGCAAGGTGGACGTTGTCCTTCTTCCCCTTCGACTCGCAGCAGTGCCGCTTCACCTACGGCTCGTGGACCCTACAACGGCAACCAGCTGGACATCCAGAACGCCATGGACCACGCCGACCTGGCCGACCCTGGTGGACAACGTGGAGTGGGAGGTGCTGGGCATGCCCGCCCGCAGGAACATCATCCAGTACGGCTGCTGCGCCGACCCCTACCCGGACGTGACCTACACCCTCAAGCTGAAGCGCAGGGCCTCCTTCTACGTCTTCAACCTTCTGATCCCCTGCGTGATGATCTCCTTCCTGGCGCCGCTGGGCTTCTACCTGCCCGCCGACTCCGGGGAGAAGGTCTCGCTGGGGGTCACCGTGATGCTGGCCCTCACCGTCTTCCAGCTGCTGGTGGCGGAGATCATGCCCCCCTCGGAGGGCGTGCCTCTGATCGGTAAGAGGGGCAGCAGCATCACGCCGTGGCTTCGAATCACACGTGTGTAGCATAGCATTGCTGCTGCTGCTGCTGCTACTACACACCACATTAAAGGGGACATACTGTCCCACCAGGTGTGAGTGTGATTAGCCATTGCAAGCCGTTTCACAATTGCCACGTGACTACCGTCTAGTGACATCACAAGTGGGAATGCCCACCTAGATAGTAGTATAATGACTAGATCAGTTTACCTGTCGGTACAGTCCACTGGGTAGGCTGGTAGCCTGAGCTAGTCATCATACATCTAGGTGGACGTTCCCACTTGTGATGTCACCAGATGGTAGTCACATGGCAATTGTGGCAACGGCTTGCAATGGCTAATCACACTCACACCTGGTGGCAATAATATGTCCTTTTAAGCTCTCCAACACAGGATGATGTTGAATAAGCCAGTTTATTGCAGTGTTGACAGCGCAGGTGGAACAAACGCTAGCATGCTCGCGCTCTCCTTGAGTGTGTGTGTGTGTGTGTGTGTGTGTGTGTGTGGTGATGGCTGCTCTAACCTGTGTGCGTTGATCAGTTAGTCAGTCAATGCATCACAGGTGTGCAGCCTCACCCAGCAGCCCCATGGTCTAATCAGCCTGACTCGGGCCAGGTGAGGCTGCCCAAACCAGCCACCGATCGCACCCACTCCATGATGTGCAACAAAGAAAGCTTCTGTTGTATTCTAAATTACGTTCTTTCTTTGTCATTCAGCAGACGCTTTTATTAAAAGTACAGGAACTCAGCGATTTTGTGAGATACATTATGGGGGAGGTAGGGGTTCGGTGTATTGCTCAAAGATCAGGGCATTGGGTGATCACATTGGGATTTGAACCCATTGAACCCACATTTTATATTTTGACATTGTACATTGTGTATTTGTAAATCTGTTAGTTTATTTTTATTATTCTGTCGATTTCACTATTGTTGTATTGTACTGTATTGCTATGCAACCTGGCACAAGAATTTCCTTCGGGATTAATAAAGTTTGATCTTATCTTATCTTATGTGGCAGAAACGTGTTTGTGACGAGCGCTTGGTGTTGAACCCTGGCTGTTCTAACGTCCTGAGATCCCCTCTTTCTCTTCCACACAGGAAAGTATTACATCGGCACGATGACCATGGTCACGGCCTCCACCGCCCTGACCATCTTCATCATGAACATCCACCACTGCGGCCCCGACGCCAAGCCCGTGCCACGGTGGGCCAAGAAGGTCATCCTGCAGTACCTGGCCCGCATCTGCTTCGTCTACGAAGGTGGGCGAGAACTGCCTGACGCCCCCGGCTGAAAGACAGCAGCCCGCCGCCACACCACCACCGCCACCACCGCCACCACCACCGCCACCACCACCACCACCACCACCGACCAGGAGCACCAACTGGACCATGAACGGACAAGCGGGCCCCCCTGGCAGGGACGCCCGCCTGCAGGGACCGGAGAGAGACGCGGAGGGGGTGGGCGAGGACACCGATCGGCCCATGAGTCGAGCGGGCTCCATGGGGCTGAATCCGACCAACCAGTACACCAGCTGGACGAACGGTGTGTTCCAGAGCATGGACTGCGGCGGCGGTGGGGACTCGCCCGGGGCCCAGCGGCGGGGCAGGGTGGTGGTGGCGGCGGGGGCCGCGAGCGACGGCGAGAGACGGGAGAGAGAGCAACAGCTCCTGCGTAACGTGGAGTACATCGCCAACTGCTACAGGGACCAGCGGGCCACGCAGAAGCGCACCGGGGAGTGGAAGAAGGTGGCCAAGGTGCTGGATCGCTTCTTCATGTGGGTCTTCTTCATCATGGTCTTCCTCATGAGTCTCCTGATCATGGGCAAAGTCGTCTAACCGATGACGGACTTGGTTCAAATGATTTGATAACACATACCGTATACGACACGTCCAATACCACAGTGGTAGAGGTGATTTTAATGTTGCTTTTAATGCTCAAAAGCAGCTCTATTGTTATCTTTATGCACCACAGTGATATATCGCTGCCTCCTTCAACAAATGTACTCTTTGCAAGTTGCTTTGGATAAAAGCATCTGCCAAATGCCCTAAATGTCAATGTAAATGTAATGTAAAGATAAGTAGAACATTGGCTGTATCTACCTACACCCACGTTTCCATTCTTCCTCACAAAACTTTATTGAGCAATGTGTAGGTCGCCCTTAATGTCTTGTCCACAGAGTTTGATTGAGTGTATATGCTTTGTCCAGAATAACTGAATAAACTTAAATATAGCCATTCTCAATCGCTGTGTCGTCAACAATAGGATATTAGGATTGCTATTCCCCTTAATGCCACTGTAGCCATTCATCCCATCAGTAGTTAGTGCTTGAAATCACCACTAAAGGGCGACAGAGAATAAGGTGTGGGCACCACTGTAGCGCCACGCAGGAGCGTTGCATCTCGGTCAGAAGTACAGTAAGTACAACGTTTAAACAACAATTATTTCAGCTTTTATATTTATTTTATCCACTGCAGTTTCACTGGACATGCTTTCCAGACACATTGTATTTATTTACTTCTTCACATCATGATTGACCGTGTATATCAGTGTAAAACAATTAAAATAAATACATAAATAATACAAGCGAAAATACGAATTTGTTGTTACAACCTTACTCCATAATATAATAACTATTTATTTACTGTTTCGTCATTTACACATTTTTGTCCAACGGGGTTTAGTTAATTCAGATAGAGATTATCGAGCAGGTAGGCGGTCGCTCATGACCGTTGGCTTCAGATATTGCAGACATTGAAGATCGAACCTAGAACCCGGAAGACAGGAGGTTCACACAGGAAGCTGACTTCTGCGCACTGATCAGCACACTGCTTGGTGATTATTGTCATTGTGTGTGTGTGTGTGTGTGTGTGTGTGTGTGTGTGTTGTGTGTGTGGTGTGTGTGTGTGTGTGTGTGTGTGTGTGTGTGTGTGTGGTGTGTGTGTGTGTGTGTGTGTGTGTGTGTGTGTGTCTGGGCCTCACGGCCCCTCACAAAACCGGTGGCTAAACATCAGCACGTGCACATTTCCATTCCCTCCAACGCTTTGACATTGGAACGAACAACACATGTGGTCCACATGTTCACATTGACGGCTAATATTAAGAGTTCGGGTGACTTTCCGGCACAGCACCTGCAGTATCTTCTCACGCAGCGCCCGGCTCTGCATGGCGTAAATGATGGGGTTTCAAGTTGGCCGGGATTCACGTGGAACAAGATGGTAGGCGATCTTGCGCAGGTCGGGGTGGTCCAGGGAATCGGTGCAGGATGATGGTGAGGAAGCCCGACCACAGCATGATGAGGTAGAGCGCCAGGTGGCTGGCGCACGTCTGCAGCGCCTTGTTGTTCAGCTTCCTTGTTCTTGCCGATCCAGCAGGCCAGCGCGATGCGGCAGTAGGTGAGCGCGGATGCAGAACATGGACGAGGAGAAGAGCACCACGGTGAAGAAGAACAGCCCGTAAGATGTTGTTGGCGGAGACGTCCTCGCACGACAGCTTGAAGATCGAGGCGTTGTCGCAGTACGCGTTCGCACCAGCGAGCGGCACCGCGACAGCCTCGCGTCAGGCCGATGAGCACGGACACGAGCAGCACGGACATCATCAACACATTAGAATAATCACCCTCAAAATTAATCAGATATCACCCGCAACTTGAGCCTATCAGAGACACCATCAACTGTATCTAAGCACACTCGGAACATAGCACAAAGATACCTATAGATTACTCCACAGCACCTCTAATACAGCCACACAGAACAATAATCACCCACAACCCAGAACACAACCACCCCCTGCCACAATCTACGCCCGACTCCCGGCGGCAAACGCAGTCACGACCGTATTCGTCCTCTGCGCGGTCTGCGATCAGACCCGCCGAGCCATTAGTTCGCAGCGGCGTGGCAGATACCATGCAATGAAGCCATCACGCGTAGCGGTCGATGCTAAAATAAATACACTTACTTCAGCCTTATAGACATATGAAAAAGGATAGCATTATACCCACCGAGGCTGTGAGGCGGAAGGCGAAGGATGATACCGACGCCGCTATCGTAACGAATGGAACCATCGCCGCCACCGCACTGGCTTAGTTAAAGCGCCGCATGCGCGCTGACATTACCCCCGATGGCACAGAAACCATACAGTCACAAGCCAACACTATACTAAGACTTCTGACTCGAATGTCACCAGAGCGCAGTGGACAAGCAGCACCGTGTCTATTGCCCACAAAACCACGCCACCTTTACGTCACACTGACTAGATTGAAAACAAGGTTGCTACTAAGCCACACGAATACAACACTTAGGATATAGTACATGACGGAGCTCGGTCGTCGACAACGGCTCCCTTTCTTCCTCGTCTCGACACAGACTCGCAGCCCACTAGCACACACAAAACACCAGCTCGCTGACGATGAGCAGCAACACGCCGATGTTGGAGATCAGGATGAGCAGGTAGATGAGGAGCAGCATCAGGGCCAGCGGGTAGGTGAAGCGCGGGGAGATGTCGAAGCCCTGGATCTGGAGGATGTCGCCGGTCACCGTGTTGTTGTCGTCCATGTTGGTTTAGAGCACCACAAAGAACCCTGTATGTACAAAGGGGTTGGAAATTAAAAAAAACTATGGATTAGAGTGTGTGTGTGTGTCACTGCAGCATGCTCATATTACATTACATTTACATTTAGGGCATTTGGAAGACGGTTTTTTTCCAAAGCGACTTACAATGACGATATTTGAGGAAAGGGAGATGCCAATATATCACTGTGGCGCATAAAGAGAAGAATAGAACCGGTTTGAAGCATAGCTGGGATAAGAGCAGAAGCGCCATTCTGAGTGCAGTACCAACATCTAAGAACATACAAGTGTGAGCTCCATGGGTCGAGATAATAACAAGCACAAACTAATGTGAGTTATGATCAGAAATGAACTTTGTACAGGTTAAAACGTTAGGACAGAAACACCATTATCCATGCTGAGATGTCGCTTCCTGCCAGGGCACACCCCCCACCCCACCCACCACCCCCACCACCCCCCACCCACCACCCCCCACCCACCCCCCCACCCCCCACCACCCCCACCCCCCCCACCACCCCCCCACCCCCCACCCCCCCCCACCCCCCCCCTCACCCCACCACCACCCCCCACACCCACCACCCCCCCCCCCACACCCCCCCACCACCACCACACCCCCCACCACCCACACCCCCCCACACCCACCCACCACCCACCCCCCCACACACCACCCCCCCCACCCCCCCCCCCCCACCCTTACCCCCCCCCCCCCCCCCCCCCCCCCCCCCCCCCCCCGCCCCCCCCCCTCCCCCCCCCCCCCCCCCCCACCCTCCCCCCCCCCCCCCCCCCCCCCCCACCCCCCCCCCCCACAGCCACCCACTGCAGAGCCAGCACCACCCACGACCGCCGGCGACCAGCACGACGACCCTCACCCTCCCCACACAACGCCCGGCACCTCCGCCCCCCTGACACACCTCCCGGTCACCTCCCCCACCAACCCCTTCTCTGGGCCACCCCCGGCGGCCCCAGCCCGTTCCTCCCTCCATCCCCTTCGCCCGCACCCCCCGGCGCACCATCTCCGGACCGACCAGACGCCAGATCACACTCGACAGCGACAGACCAGGGCACTTAGACAGATAGCCCCTACGCACACCCGCCAAGACACGACAGGAACCGACCACGCCACCACACCAGACTACCGACCCCACGACACGGCCCCCGCCCCCCCACCGCACACCCGCCGGCACAGCACCAACAGACCCGCACTGCGCGCCACACCCGAAGCCAGCCAGACCGCCGACCCAGCCGCAGCCGCACAGACACGCGAACACGCACAGGCCCAGACCACGACCACACACCACACCCGCACAGCACCCAGAACACGCACACCGACACCATACTTCTCGCAACTCCCACTTTCAAACCCAGCCCAGACCCTGCGCGCATCACCCTTCACAACATCCAAACGCATTTCATCTTGCTGCGAGGCCACAGCCACGCACCCCGCACAGTCACGCCACACAGAGCACCTGTGGACCCTCCTGCTGCTCTACACGACTTTACACGCCGCTACAGCTCCCACCCCACATACGTTCGCTTCTGAATTGTAAATAGTCAATAAATGCAGAATTGTACTACTAATACATACGCTACAGATAGCCAATGGGAACCACTGTAGTCTCCAGTTAGCCAATGAGAGGAGCCGCTGTAGTCTACAATTAGCCAATGAAAACAGCTGCAGTCTACAGTCAGCCAATGGGAGGAGACTAGTCTACAGTTAGCCAATAAGAGAAGTTATCCAATAGGAAGTACCACTGTAGTCTACAGTTAGCCAATGGGAGGAGTATGGAGTCTACAGTTAGCCAATGAGAGAAGCCGATGTAGTCTACAGTATAGTTAGCCAATGGGAGGAGTCTGTAGTCTACAGTTAGCCAATGGGAGGAGTGTGGAGTCTACAGTCAGCCAATGGGAGGAGTCTGTCGTCTGCTGGGCGGTCACCTGGTTCATGCAGAGGTTAGTCTGGGCCACCTGGTGGGCCGAGAGCAGACCCTGGGCCCAGCTGGGAGCCGCCATCTCCAGCAGCGCCGCGGGCTAGCCATGCACAACACAACACAGCACAGCATGCAGGCAGGAAGGAAGGGGAGCACTTAGTCTCAGGACTATAACTAAATAACACTCAACACACTACTGACCTGCAGGGAAAGGGTAAGAGGTGAGGCATGTTCAGAAATAGAGGACGTGAAGCACCTTGTGACCCTCACGAGATGAGAAGCAGGAGTGCGGAGGTGCGGGTTAGTGTCGCTGTGCTCACATTTATGGCAGAGCTTGATGCAATATTGAAGACTAAAGTACAGACACGTGAGTATGACAGTAGAAGAGAAGTAAGCAAGTGAATACATTGCAAGGAAGAGAGGTCAGAGAGAGAGAGCAGCGAAAGAGCGCGAGTATACTACAAGCACAGAGCGAGTGAGATCCAGAAGACAGGTCCACTGTGGTAAAGAGACTATTAAGAAAGTTAGAAAAGAACTAAACATAGCATGGTGTGTTGATTGATTGTGTGTGGCATTAGTGTTGTTATAGATTGAGGTCGTAGTTAGACGAAGAGCATGTAAGAGAGAGTGACGCGAGAAGCGAGCTGAGAAGCAAAGAGTGGGACGATAAGAGCGAGGAGGAGGACGTAATAAGCAGTGCAGTAAGTGTAAAAGAGATAAGCGAAAGGTACGCCAAGAACCTCGAGTGATACAAAGACACACGGGATAAACACGGAGAAAATAACGACTTTAAAAAGCGTCGATAGAAAAAACATCCAGGTGTGCTCCACACGCCAACCGCGCATTGTGTCACGTTAGCGGCTAGCGTCCAGCAGAAAGACTCCTAGCGCCACACGCACAGTCCCACCTAGACAAAGTATGAGTTGGCCAGAGTGATGAGAACACAAGAACATGGGGAGTATCTATGAGTGCCTTAGAGCGTAGGAGAACAATGGGATCTCAGCTAAGAAGTAGAAGAGGAACCAAGATTCAAGATTCAAGGTTCAAGAAGCTCAATCGTCACATACACATACAGGATGTGCAGTGAAAGGAAAAAGTGACGATGCCCAGAGGAATGTGCAACAGAACAATACAATGCAATACAAATATCACGAATAGCACAAATTGGAGGATTAAAATATCCACAGCATTTACAGCAAAAACAGCAGCAGAAATGATGAATCTAAACAAATAGGCATACAAACAGCAAGGCATACAACCACAGGCCGCCTCACATCAGATTGCCTGGCTAGCATATCTGTTCTTTTACACCTCGATCAGTCCTGAACCCGATGATAACATGCAACCACAAACAATGATAGTCTTTGTGCTGAAAACAATGTTGAACACAAGACTATACTGGGCGCAGGTTGAGAGGCGTTGGACTCACAACCACAGGGTTAAGTGCTCAGCGGGTCGACCTCTTGGCTTGTTCCTTGAGCAAGATCCCTAGCCTCCCCTACCGGCCTACATATACACAATCATGACAAAAATCCCTGTGAAGGACAAAAATCAACAGGTCTGCTAAATGACTCCATCGTAAATCGTTAAGAATGTGGAATGAATTAAAGCCATGCACATTCACAAGGGTTCTTGGTTCTTAACGATTTACGATGGAGTCATTTAGCAGACCTGTTGATTTTTGTCCTTCACAGGGATTTTTGTCATGATTGTGTATATGTAGGCCGGTAGGGGAGGCTAGGGATCTTGCTCAAGGAACAAGCCAAGAGGTCGACCCGCTGAGCACTTAACCCTGTGGTTGTGAGTCCAACGCCTCTCAACCTGCGCCCAGTATAGTCTTGTGTTCAACATTGTTTTCAGCACAAAGACTATCATTGTTTGTGGTTGCATGTTATCATCGGGTTCAGGACTGATCGAGGTGTAAAAGAACAGATATGCTAGCCAGGCAATCTGATGTGAGGCGGCCTGTGGTTGTATGCCTTGCTGTTTGTATGCCTATTTGTTTAGATTCATCATTTCTGCTGCTGTTTTTGCTGTAAATGCTGTGGATATTTTAATCCTCCAATTTGTGCTATTCGTGATATTTGTATTGCATTGTATTGTTCTGTTGCACATTCCTCTGGGCATCGTCACTTTTTCCTTTCACTGCACATCCTGTATGTGTATGTGACGATTGAACTTCTTGAACCTTGAATCTTGAATCTTGGTTCCATTCAGAATACATTCACTAATATATTGACATCCCATTGTTCTTGTTTCTCCACCTGCAAATATGTGTGCGCTGGTGTTGGAAGTCTTTCTGTGACGAGGGTAAGTGCATCCGGTGTAGGGACTGATGTTTTTTTCTGTGAACGTTATTTCCTATGGTGCATAATCATGCCGATTTCACACTCTTTAAAGGTGTCGGTATGTGTAGGACTTCTACATGCTTAAATAGCTTTAAATTGCCAATATAAACAGGTTGTAATTTAACTTAAGACTATTCTACACGTTGTGTAGAACTGCTGTGGCCTGACTTCTATTATATTAGAACCAGGATAGTTTTGCCAGGAAAAAGGAAGGATACATGACCGTATGAGGTCACCAAGGTTCGCCAATAAATGTATTTAACTTAAATTAGTAGTTGAGTTTAATAGTTACTCAATCAAGGGTTAGCCCTAACCCTAATCCAGCGTGCCTTGAGTGATAGCTAACTAGCTATCTAGCTCACATGGTTCTCACTGATTTCTTAACGCATGGCTACGGCCCTGGCAGGAAGCGACATCTCAGCATGGATAATGGTGTTTCTGTCCTAACTTTTTAACCTGTACAAAGTTCATTTCTGATCATAACTCACATTAGTTTGTGCTTGTTATTATCTCGACCCATGGAGCTCACACTTGTATGTTCTTAGATGTTGGTACTGCACTCAGAATGGCGCTTCTGCTCTTATCCCAGCTATGCTTCAAACCGGTTCTATTCTTCTCTTTATGCGCCACAGTGATATATTGGCATCTCCCTTTCCTCAAATATCGTCATTGTAAGTCGCTTTGGAAAAAAACCGTCTTCCAAATGCCCTAAATGTAAATGTAATGTAATATGAGCATGCTGCAGTGACACACACACACACTCTAATCCATAGTTTTTTTTAATTTCCAACCCCTTTGTACATACAGGGTTCTTTGTGGTGCTCTAAACCAAACCAGCATGGACGACAACAACACGGTGACCGGCGACATCCTCCAGATCCAGGGCTTCGACATCTCCCCGCGCTTCACCTACCCGCTGGCCCTGCTGCTGCTCCTCATCTACCTGCTCATCCTGATCTCCAACATCGGCGTGTTGCTGCTCATCGTCAGCGAGAAGAGCCTCCACCAGCCCATGTACATCCTGTTCTGCAACCTGTCCGTCAACGACCTGATGGGCAACACGGTGCTGCTGCCGCGCCTCATGGTAGACATTGTGTCCACGGAGCGCCGCATCGCGTACAGCCAGTGCGTGGCGCAGGCCTTCTACAGCCACACCTTCGGCTCCGCCTCACACCTCATCCTCATCGTCATGGCGTTCGACCGCTACGTGGCCATCTGCCACCCGCTGCGCTATGGCTCGGTCATGACGCCGCGCGCCGTGCTGCCCGCCTCATCAGCAACACCACATCATCACAAACAAAACCCCGCATTCCTACACTCCACCAAACATTCACACCCACACCTTACATCCCACACCCACAACTCACCCTCTCTTCCCGTCCGCCTCCTCCCACCACCCCAAGACACCTACCCCACCCACACAGAACCAACACAACAACCCCAAGACGAATACATTCAAGCTGTCTGCGATACACGCACCGGCGCGCGCTCAAGAGGAGTTCTCCTGATGCTGCTCAACGGTCCGTCCACGTGCCTCATCACGGACACGAGATTACAGTGCGAGGTCAGTCTCGCGCGGGCCCGCCTACACGCTCGGTGCTGTCCACCACACGCGTACCTCAGTTCGACAAAATCAACGCCCTTCGCGATCTATACAAGCTAGTAGTTGAGCTGGGAATCTGCTCTTCCGCCGCTAACAATTCTTCTAATCGGCTTTCTTTCAACCCAAGTAGGTGCATACATATAAAATACTTCCTACAGGCTCTTATCTGTTCTTATGCCACTACATGACATTCAAAGCTTACAAACTCTAACTAGCTCAGAAGACATATCGAGCTGAGCACATGATGGAATCGCAGAAACACACGCATGAAAGCTGAACAAATTCAAAGCTTGCAGTCTGACAGAAGTTAGCGCCACCACCTGCCGCTCTACGGAGCTCATTCACACATGCTGTGCGGTCGAAGCAGACTGTACTCCAGGCATACTCTACATACCAATATCAGTAAACAAACATCACTGCTAACATACTAAGCAAACTCCCCTCCGAACACCCCATTACAGAAGCCCATGCTGCGAAACAGCCACCTGGCGCTCTACCTCATCATGCTGTGGTCGGGCTTCCTCACCATCATCCTGCACCGATTCCCTGACCACCCCGACCTGCGCAAGATCGCCTACATCTTGTTCCACGTGATCCCGGCCAACTTGAACCCCATCATTTACGCCATGCAGAGCCGGGCGCTGCGTGAGAAGATACTGCAGGTGCTGTGCCGGAAAGTCACCCCGAACTCTTAATATTAGCCGTCAATGTGAACATGTGACCACATGTGTTGTTCGTTCCAATGTCAAAGCGTTGGAGGGAATGGAAATGTGCACGTGCTGATGTTTTAGCCACCGGTTTGTGAGGGCGTGAGGCCCAGACACACACACACACACACACACACACACACACACACACCACACACACACACACACACACACACACACACACACACACACACACACACACACACACACGCACACACAAATGACAATAATCACCAAGCAGTGTGCTGATCAGTGCGCAGAAGTCAGCTTCCTGTGTGAACCTCCTGTCTTCCGGGTTCTAGGTTCGATCTTCAATGTCTGCAATATCTGAAGCCAACGGTCTTGAGCGACCGCCTACCTGCTCGATAATCTCTATCTGAATTAACTAAACCTTGTTGGACAAAAATGTGTAAATGACGAAACAGTAAATAAATAGTTATTATATTATGGAGTAAGGTTGTAACAACAAATTCGTATTTTCGCTTGTATTATTTATGTATTTATTTTAATTGTTTTACACTGATATACACGGTCAATCATGATGTGAAGAAGTAAATAAATACAATGTGTCTGGAAAGCATGTCCAGTGAAACTGCAGTGGATAAAATAAATATAAAAGCTGAAATAATTGTTGTTTAAACGTTGTACTTACTGTAGTTCTGACCGAGATGCAACGCTCCTGCGTGGCGCTACAGTGGTGCCCACACCTTATTCTCTGTCGCCCTTTAGTGGTGATTTCAAGCACTAACTACTAATGGGTTGAATGGCTACAGTGGCATTAAGGGGAATAGCAATCCTAATATCCTATTGTTGACGACACAGCGATTGAGAATGGCTATATTTAAGTTTATTCAGTTATTCTGGACAAAGCATATACACTCAATCAAACTCTGTGGACAAGACATTAAGGGCGACCTACACATTGCTCAATAAAGTTTTGTGAGGAAGAATGGAAACGTGGGTGTAGGTAGATACAGCCAATGTTCTACTTATCTTTACATTACATTTACATTACATTTACATTGACATTTAGGGCATTTGGCAGATGCTTTTATCCAAAGCAACTTGCAAAGAGTACATTTGTTGAAGGAGGCAGCGATATATCACTGTGGTGCATAAAGATAACAATAGAGCTGCTTTTGAGCATTAAAAGCAACATTAAAATCACCTCTACCACTGTGGTATTGGACGTGTCGTATACGGTATGTGTTATCAAATCATTTGAACCAAGTCCGTCATCGGTTAGACGACTTTGCCCATGATCA
>PIJE02001164.1:80433-139460 GCA_002895965.2 Coryphaenoides rupestris | reverse complement strand
TGTGTTGTTGAGAGAGATGGGCACGCCACTGTGTCCTTGACAGACCCCTGTCACTTCCCATCATCTCTCTGTAGATTCCCCGCACCCCACCTTACCACCACACACACACACACACACCACACACACACAAACACACACACACACACACACACACACACACACACACACACACACACACACACACACACCCACACACACCACACACACACAACACACACACCACACACACACACACCACCGCCACCGCAGCCGACCAGCCAACCAACCACAACCCCTTTCCAGGCACACAGACCCACTTCCAAACCGGCACAATTATTATTTTTACAAGCCATTCCATCAGCTTTATTTAAGGCACTTACTTTTTCTTTTTTCGCTTCTTCTTTCTTCTTCTATTTTTCCTCGCGCCACGGCCACGTGACCAATGTTAGAATCCTGTTGCTTTATATTATTAGGGAGTGAGGAGGGAGGGGAGAGAAGGAGGGAGGGAGAGAGAGAGGGAGGGAAGGGAAGGAGGGAGAGAGGGAGAAGGAGGGAGGAAGACGGAAGAGAAGAGAGAGACGAGAAAGAGAGAGACTGAGAGAGGGAGGGAGAGAGATGACGAGGAGGACAGAGGAAGAGATGAGAGAGAGAGGAGGAGCCGAGGAGAGGAGAGAGGGGGAGGAGAGGGGAGTGGAGGAGGAGGGAGGAGAGGATGAGAGGGGGAGAGTCGAGAGAGAGAAGAGAGAGAAGAGAAGAGAGAGAGAGAGAGGAGCCAGAGGGGGAGAGAGAGAGAGAGAGAGACGGACTGAGAGGAGAGACCGGAGAGAGAGAGGGAGAGAGAGGGTAGGGAGGGGGGGAGAGGGAGAGATGGAGGGGGAGAGAGAATCATGGCATGGTAGCAGACATAGCAGACCATGTAAACCCACTTTGTCTCCTCCTCCTCTCCTCCTCAAACTCTCTCTGTGAAGACTTAGCTTAGCATCTGAGCAACAGTAGTAGTAGCAGCTGTGCAGACTAGCTTAGCATCGGAGTTGCAGCAGCAACAGCAGTAGCCGTAGCTTAGCATCTGAGCAGCAGCTACAGTAGCAGTGGCGGTGAAGGCTTAGCTTAGCATCTGAGCAGCAGTAGCAGTAGCCGTAGCTGTGAAGACTTAGCTTTGCATCTGAGCAGTAGGCTGTGAGGACTTAGCTTAGCATCTGAGCAGTAGGCTGTGAGGACTTAGCTTAGCATCTGAGCAGTAGCTGTGAGGACTTAGCTTAGCATCTGGGCAGCAGCGACAGTAGCAGTGGCGGCGAAGGCTTAGCTTAGCATCTGAGCAGCAGTAGCAGTAGCCGTAGCTGTGAAGACTTAGCTTTGCATCTGAGCAGTAGGCTGTGAGGACTTAGCTTAGCATCTGAGCAGCAGCTGTGAGGACTTAGCTTAGCATCTGAGCAGTAGGCTGTGAGGACTTAGCTTAGCGTCTGGGCAGCAGCGACAGTAGCAGTGGCGACGAAGGCTTAGCTTAGCATCTGAGCAGCAGCAGCAGTAGCCGTGGCGGTGAAGGCTTAGCTTAGCAACCTGAGCAACAGTCACAGCTGGACACGCTGGCGTTTGCGTCTCTCGCAACGTCGGGAGACAAAACCAGACAGAAAAACAACAGAATAATCAATGAAGGGGTTCAACTTTACAACAACAACAACAACTTTATTAATCCCACTGGGGGCAATTAGCTAAGAGCATCGTGTGTGTACACAGTAACATGCGACAACATACAAGCGACACGGGATCAGACGCGAAAACATCGAGCCCACGACCAACGCCTTCGTTAATAACACACGATGCCTTGTGTACGCGTGAGCCGATTGACGTGCGATTGCATATGAGAGAAGAGAGCGATAAAGTTTTCAGTTCAGGTTATTGTGTCTCACAAAGTCCCGCTTTTGGTGGTGAAGTCAAGCTGCTTGTTTGTAAAAACACGATTATGATGGTTTCTGTGACACCATAATGACAGCATGGGATGAGGCCTTCACCCCTCCCGCTTTGAGAGCGGACGAGCATGTGGTCGACACACACACGGACGTGTCCACGTCGGCGCCGCGGAATCGAACCGACAGGCGGTGAGGTGTTGCTGTGTGAAGTCGAGCTGCTAATTACTGTGTCAAGTGTGAGGGTTAATGACGGGATGTGGAGGCAGCATCTGGAGGCCCCTAGGGACCCCATCCCCCCGCCACCCCACCCACCCACCCACCCTACGTCCCCCGTGACGGTGTGTGTGTGTGTGTGTGTTCGGTGTTGTCGGAGCTGGTGTGTGTGTGTGTGTGTGTTGTGTACCCTGACGGACAGGGGACATCGATGACCCCTGTAGTGGTCCACAGATACACACACACACACACACACACACACAGTGACTTGCTGTGTGTGAACTTTGTAATAATTGCCCTGTCGCCATTTTAGCTTTGAGGATCTTTAAATAAAAATGAGTCTTGCTGAGATTATTATTTTATTTATTATCATTTCTGTCATCATGACTATATGTGCGTTTTACATGAGCCCACATTATATTTTAATGTCTTTTTGCCCATAAGGGCTACCTTTGTAAACTATAGTCACAATATATGAAGATGTACCGTAATATCACCCCGTTTTAGTAAGCATACAGTATCTCTACAGGGCTTGAGGCGAGAGATGTTCCAGTCAATTGCTTAAAACAACAACAACAACAACAACAACAACAACAACAGAAGACAGGGAGAACCTCGTGTAAACATCTGGCTCGACGCGCTCGACCCAGCCGCTCGGCGCATTCCAGACGCGACCGCAAACCTGTTCCTTGTACTACGATGATTATTATGACCGTCATTACAGAGGCGTTGAGGAACGTATGCGTACAGTGTTGTGTGTGTGTGTGTTGTGTGTGTGTGTTGTGTTGTGTGTGTGTTGTGTGTTGTGTGTTGTGTGTGTGTGTGTGTGTATGTGTTTGTAGTGTATTGGTGTGTGTGTGTGTGTGTGTGTGTGTGTGTGTGTATGTGTGTGTGTGTGTGTTTTTGTCTATGTGTGTGTGTGTGTTTGTGTCTGTATGTGTGTGTGTGTGTGTGTGTGTGTGTGTGTGTATCTGTGTGTGTGTGTGTGTGTGTGTGTGTGTGTGTGTGTGTGTGTGTGTGTGTGTGTGTGTGTGTGTGTCTATCTATCATACCTGGTCCTAGTGTGTGTGTGTGTGTGTGTGTGTATGTCTGTCTATCCAGCACCTTGTCATTGTGTGTGTGTGTGTGTGTGTGTGTGTGTGTGTGTGTCTATCTATCATACCTGGTCCTAGTGTGTGTGTGTGTGTGTGTGTTGTCTGTCTATCCAGCATTGTGTGTGTGTGTGTGTGTGTGTGTCGTGTGTGTGTGTGTGTGTCTATCCATACCTTGTGTGGTGTGTGTGTGTGTGTGTGTGTGTGTGTGTGTGTGTGTGTGTGTGTGTGTGTGTACGCGCGTGTGTGTGTGTGTGTGTGTGTGTGCGCCGCAGTCGTTAAGGACATGTCCGGTGCACTCGGCTGCATAATCATCCCGCGCACAACACTAATAACGCGCGCGCCCGCGTTGTCACAGCTGCTGCAAACACAGGAACACACGTTGCCCTAAGTGACAATATGTCAGCGTTTGTCTACTGGATGCCAAAAAAAAAAAAGAGAGAGAGAAAAAAAAACCCAGAAACCCTCCAAAGCGTGCAGATTTTAATAAATCAACGTGACCCCTGGCTGAAACCAAACAGACACAACACCTGGACATGTAAATTCCTGAGTAATGGATGCCATAAATTTAAATGAGGAGACCTGGGATTTAATAAAGCATGCTTCCTCGCGGACAGCAGCTGCACGTGGGGAGCACCCCCCCCCCCCCACGCCCACCCCCCCTCCCCCCTGCAACGGGTTTTGTCTTCTTTCTTTCCTTTCCGACGTAAAAAAGGGACACCGTTATTTTGGGCGTGGGGGGGGGAATTCCGACATTTCCATCCACATCCAAATCAAATCGAATCAAATCGCAAGGCATAACCCAAGTGTCCCTCGGCAATTTAGTCTCCCGTAACATTGTGCTGACGGCCATTTTATGATCCATTAGCGTATATTTATATTTATTTATTTATAGCAAGAGGGGGAGGAGGAGGAGGAGGAGGAGGAGGAGGACAGAGAGATGTAGAGAGGAAGAGGAAGAGAGACAGGCCCTTACTGCTTGCTGCTGCTGCTTGGCTGCTACGGCTGCTGTCACGGACCTGAGTGGTTGGCTTGGCTGACACTGGAGGCGGAAGGGGGGGTGTGAGGGGTGGTTTAACCTCCCTGCTGCTGTCAGTGTATTAATCACCATTGATGTGTGTTGTAAAGGGATTGCTGCGGAGGAATAAAGACAGCGCCGTGTCAGCCCGGGCCTGCCCTGATGTGACTCCATCAGACAGCTGGAGCCTTATTGACAAGGAGATGGAGGAGAGGGAGAGAGAGACACAGAGAGACGAGGGAGAGAGAGGACGGATGGAGTGAGGGCGGGTGGGGGGCGGGTGGGGGGTGCGGGGAGGGGAGACAGATATAGACCGAGGAGAGAGGGATGGAGTGAGGGGGGGAAAGAGAAAGAGAAAGAGAGAGAGAGAGAGAGAGAGAGGGATGGAGTGAGGGCGGGGGGGGGGGGGGGGAAGAGAAAGAGAGACAGTGAGAGAGAAGGAGAGGGGGGAGACGGAGAGAGAGGGGAGGGGAGGGGGAGAGAGAGGAGAGCGAGAGAGAGAGAGAGGAGAGGAGAGAGAGAGAGAGAAGGAGATAGAGAGAGAGAAGGAGAGAGTAGAGGGGAGAGAGAGGGATAGAGAGAGCGAGAGAGTGGGAGAGGGAGAGAGAGAGAGAGAGAGAGAGAGCGAGAGAGAGAGAGACGAGGGATGGGGTGGTGGGGGAGAGAGAGAGCAATCAGTCCCAGAGTCAGTCACCTTGGTTCTGACGGCAATGTCATTGCAAAGACCCACCATTACTCCTCGGACCACACACAAGCTTATTTAAAGTCAAAACATTGAGCCCGGGGTGAATGTCACCGCAAGGGCGACCGGCCCGGCCCGCCCGCAACACACCACACAAACACACACACCACACTTACACACACACACACACACACACACCACACACACACACACACACACACACACACACACACACACACACACACACACACACAACACACACACACACACACACACACATGCTCACACAGACACACACACAAACACACACAAACACACACTACACACACACACAACACACACAGCACCACACAACACAACACACACACACACACACACACGCACGCACACACACACACACTACAACACAACCACACAACTAACACACACACACACACACACAACACACACCACAAACAACAACACACACACACACCACACACACCACACACAACACACAACAACACACACACACACACAACACACACACAACCACACACACAACACAACACAACACACACACACACACACACACACACACACACACACACACACACACACACACATCAAACCCCAGGTCGGTCCGTCCTTGCAGCCGTGATGCGAGCTCTACAAAGCTGTCTGCGGATCAAAGACAGCTGGGGGGCAGCAGAGCAAAACCAGGAGGAAACCACAGCGACCCCAACACCGCCGGCGGCGGCGTGCGAAGCGGGGCCTGTCATCACACGGTCGGCATTGGTGACGGCCCGCGCCACCAGAGGCCAGTGTATTGGACATTAGCCTGACCACTAGTTCATTTTAACACCACACGCAATTTTAACTTTACGGCACATTCCTGTTAAACGCCCTGGAAAAGGGTCGTGTTTTAATCTGGCCTGATGGCCGCCACTCGACACGTTATATGGGGCTAAGTTCTCCCGCCAAATGCTCCCATCGGTTTTTCATGCGCCGCCAGTTGCTTTAACGAGCAACAACTACATGACTGCCTTTTTTCCGCGCTTCCCATTAATACACACACACCACATCACACACACTCACACAAACACCCACCACACAAACAACACACACGTGTCTCAGTGCCCCGGGGAGAGCGGCTGCATTGTTATTTACACGGCTCAAAAGGTAACACTAATTTAATTCCATTCCATATTTCAGTTCCTTTTTGGGCCAGGCGACATGAAGGAAGAGAAGAGAAGAAGAGAAGATGACGAGAGAGAGAGATGAAGAGAGAGAGAAGAGAGAGAGATTAAGAGAGAGAGAGAGAGAGTTGCAACAGGAAGGAGACATTCCAACCGAGGCTGACTGGAAAGAAGGAGCGCTTGTGGAGGCTGGAAGTTGAATCAGGGTGAGCCCTAACGCCGCGCTGGCATCTGTTTGCAATACGCATCAGAATGTGTGCAACAAGGGGGAAATTAGCAAAGCGGCAACGCATAAATCACCCGGCGTAGTTAGTAAGACGCCCCAACGTGCCACGCACTGCTCACCCCCCCCCCCCCCCACCCGGACTGGCACCGACGAGGCACCCCGGAGAGGCACCTGAGAGGCACCCTGAGAGCAGCCCTGAGAGGCCACCCTGAGAGGTATCCCATGAGAGGCATCCTGCGAGGCACCCTGAGGAAGGAATCCTCGAGAGTACCTGAAGAGGCCATCGGGAGAGGCATCCTGAGAGGCATCCTCGATAGAGGCCATCCTGAGAGGCCTCCTGAGACGGGCACCTAGAACGGTTGGATTGCTGCGTCAGATCGGTCGGTTGACGTTGGTTGGTTGGTTTTTGTGGGTTGGTTGGTTGGAGGCTGGTCGTTTGAGAGGCTGGTTGGGTCACGGTCTGCAGAGGCTGAGGGGTTGTTAGAGGCTAGTCGGTCGGTCGGTCCGTTGCGAGGCTGGTCAGTTTCGTCGGTTTGGAGGCTGGTCGGTTGGAGGCTAGTCGGTCGGCTGGAGGTTGGTCGGTTGGAGGCTGGTCAGTTGGCGGTTGGAGGCTGGTCAGTTGGAGGTGGATTGGTTGGTTGGAGGCTAGTCAGTCGCGTTGGAGGCTGGTTGGTCAGTTGTAGACTGGTCGGTTGGTCGGTTGGAGGCTATCGGTTGTCAGGCTTGGTCGTTGGTCAGTTGGAGGCTGGTCGGTTGGGTCGGGTTGGAGGCTGTCGGTTGGTCGGTTGGAGGCTAGTCGGTTGAGCGGTTGGTCGGTTGACGGCTGGTCGGTTCGGTGGAGGCTAGGTCGGTTGGCAGGCTGGTCGGTTGGTCGGCTTGGAGGCTAAGTCGGTGTCAAGCTGGTCGGTTGGGTCAGTTGGAGGCTAGTTGGTTGGTCGGTTGGTCGGTTGGAGTTAGTCGGTTGTCAGGCTGGTCGGATTGGGTCGGTTGGGAGGCTGCCCCCCCGGTCGCTGGAGGGTTAGTCGGTGGGAGGCTAGTTGGTTGGTTGGAGCTAGTACGGTTGGAGGCCCAGTCAGTCGGTTGGAGGCTGGTCAGTTGGATGCTGGTCGGTTGGCGGCTGTTTGTTTGGAGGCTGGTTGTTTGGAGTCCGGAGGGCCCGTCTCGTGCCCTGCGACGGTCGCTGACCCGTCTCGGCCGTGCGGAACGCGTCTCCACAACCTGCCCCTCAGAAGAGGCAGGTTATTTAAGAAACAATTAGGCGGCAAACACAAAGCAATTTGCAGTCGGGCGCGCGAACTCCCGGGGCCGAGCCATCGCCATCTCTGCCGCCGCCGCCGCCGTCGTGGACGACGGGGTCCTTCAGCGGCACTGATTTATCACACTGTCAGCCTCACGAGGCAACATAATTAATAGGAGCAGCGGACTTCTAATTCCGCCACCCGCTTCCTCGGGGGCCCCTGGATCCGCCGGGGGGGGGGGGGCGGGGGGGGTGGGGGTGGGGGGGTGATTTATGACGGCAGGGGAACTTTGCATTTTATCAGTTCATTCACTCGTTATTTATGCTGATGACTAATTTCAATGGGTCGCCGTCATCTAACTCAATACTAATCAAAGGGAATTAGGGTTCACTGCATTATTTAGAGGCGACTATTATCTGGGTACAAGTAGAGAGAGAGGGCGGGTGGGGTGAGGGATAAGGGAGGGGGTGGACCGTCAACCAAGGACACACCCCCCCCCCCCCTTCCCTAAACCTCCCCCTCCCACCTCCCAATGGAAAGAGATTGCATTTTTTGCAGCATTCAGGTGTAGAGGTCCCAATACACACAGACGGCCCACTGGTTCAAACATATAACCATAAAACGCCAATTAACTGTGCAATATTGTACATTGACGTTCACAACACACACACACACACACACCACACACACACACACCACACACACACACACACACACACACACCACACAACACACACACACACACCACACACACACACACACACACACACCACACACACACACACACACACACACTTGAAACCTGGTTTCAAAACCGTTTTGGGAGAATTTTTGTCCCAAAAAAAAAGACAAATTGCGCTTTGCTCCCTGGTGAGCTGAGCTTACAGCGCGTTCCCCTTTCAGTGTTGACACCGCGAATAAACATCTCAAACAAGTCATCTCACGTGTACATAATAATAATAATAATAATAAAACATTTGTCTGCGTGTGAAAACAAAGCAAAAAAAAAAGAGAAGAAATAACAGCATCTCTAAACTAAAGTCTTGGATAGCGAGCGATTCTCTTGCTATCCTGGCGGCTGCAGCCCAGTTCCACATGCCGTCCAAATACACATCATTAAGATTAATCGAGTCAGGAAATGCTGTTGCTCAAGAGGTAAAAAAAAAAAGATATAAATAATAAAAATCGCCGTACAGCTCATTTCACTCCTCATAACTTGTGATGGCGTGTGAGTCCGTGGTGCGCGCAACACGCACACGGCATCGACGTCTGCAGTGTATAAATAACGGCCCCTCGACAGGCTCCGTGGAATCGTTGAAGGGAACGGAGAAGGCGATACGCAGACGACGCCGCCGCCGCCGCCGTCGCCACGACGACGACACCACGACGACGACGACGACGACGACGACGGTACAACTTGATTAGAAACAGTTTCCCCCTCCGCTTGTGGAGGCCGAGCCCGCGCGCCCCGGGATGAATTATCGGCCGCCGCCCGCATAATGGCTGGTCGTGAATAGCCCCGCAGATTAATGTTGTGCATTACACGGAAAACAGAGATAAATTGGGTCACATTGCGGAGAACGTGCCGCGCGGCGCCGCCCGCCGCCTGAGAAAAATTACACCTGCCCGGAATGTTATGAACCTGCAAATGCTGTTCTGAAGGTTAAATCGTGAATTACTATAAAACAAAGTGAGACGGAGGAAACCGTTGGCGTCGGGGCATTATTTAACGTCCGGCCCGGGCCGCCCGGTGTTGCCAAATAGTGGGATTAAGACGCCGTAAAACCTCGGCGCGGGAGACGAATAGCCCCCCGTAAACAACGGCGTGAAGAAGAGAAGGGGGCGGGGGGGCGGGGGGGGGAGGCGCTCCACGGGACACATGCGGTGCCGGGTTTTAAAGTCTTCTCCGTAAGTCTCTTTTAACGCTACGGCAAACTTCCCGGACGGCCGCGTTCTGTCCGCCCATCTCTCTCGGGGGGAACGACGCCGGGAATTCACCTCCATGACGACGACGACGACGCGTCTAAATCACGGTCGAAAACAACGACGAAACAAATTCCTTTCGTGTGGGCGGGAGGCGTTGCCATTCTTCCCAGCAGTGCTTTGCGACGAGAAAAAAAAGACAAAACAGATTCCATTCGGCCAGAGGGTGGTTCTTTCTAAACCTCGGCATGCCTTGCACACGAAAGACAAAAAAAAACGAAAAACAAAAACCAGACGAAACCAAATTCCAATTCAGCCGGAGGCGGCTCCTCGTTCACCCAGCCATGCCTGCCAACGAAAAGAAAAAAAACACCAAAAAGCAAACTGGCCACATGGTTTTCCCCGCAGTCCACTGACCACTGTTTAATTATTCAGCACGCTGAGCTGAATAACGGTGTGTCTTTTCTGACAATCATGTAATCACGCCGCTGGGCCGCTGACACCAGCCGCTGTCGAGAGATGTTTCAGAGCTAAAACAGCTGCCAGGCGACCGTGACCTCCCCTCCTCCCCCTCTCCTCCTCCCTCCCTCCTTCCTCCCTCCCTGCCTCGTCCGCCGGTTCACAAGAGGTGTATCATTTAGGCCTATCGGTGGTGGTGGTGGTTGGTGCGTGGTGGCGGTGGCGGCGGTGGCGGCGGCGGTGGAGGAGGAGAGGTTAATAAGATGCAGAATTTACACAGCCCTGCCAATAGGCATGTCGATAGAGGCACTCTTAACATCTATCACCCCCCCCCGCTCCTCCCGAAACGGATCAATGGCATTTTTCAGCCATGAATCCAGAGGAAATGAGAGCTTTCAAATAAATGGCAGAAAGAGAAACATGACTCTCGGCTGGGGGGAGAAGAGAGAGAGAGAGAGAGAGAGAGAGAGAGAGAGAGAAGAGAGAGAGAGAGAGAGAGAGAGAGAGAGAGAGAGAGAGGATGAGATGGATGCAAGAGCAGCTCAATTGCGGTCTCTCTCTCGTCGGTGAGCTTTCTGATCAATATTTCTCTCTCCCCCTCTCTCTCTGCTCTCTCGCTTGCTTTCTGGTACAATCATCTCGTCTCAATCACTCTTTCCTCTCTCCTCTCTCACACACGCCTCTCTCTCAACACACACATCCTGCTCTCCTCTCTCTCTTTCTCGCTTTCTATCCATTATCTCTCTCTCTCTCTTTCTCCCCCCATGCCTCTCTGATGGTCTCTGTTTGGCCGTCGTCACACCGTGGTAACAAAAGGTTCAAGAGGACATTACCCAAAGATGGATTAGCCTCAGCGAAGAGCACAACACCACAACCACACACGCAACGCACAACGACACACACACACGCACACAGAGAGGGCGGGTGTTTGACGAGAACAAGATGGCGGAATACGGCCACCATAACATCAACCCAGCATTCGTAATACCATGATGGCGATCTAAGAGACGACGAGGAGCGATAAAAGACCTAAGAGCATCCAAGTCACGGTTTTAAAGTTCCACAACCACAAACTAGTTTGGAGTTTCACGACCTGCCAGCGCAATGCTAGACAGCGCTAGATTTGTGCCGTGCTGTGTTCAGAATAATAAGGACGCATGCATAATGATAGTAATAAGTGAGCAATTTATGTGCGGGCACGCCGTTACCGGAACACAATATGGAGATTTTCAATTCCTCACGCGTGTGTGTATACACGACGACATACGAATAGCCATTAAACCCAGATTTTGGTTGTTGTTGTTGTTGTTGTTGTTAACTTAATCTTGTTTAATCTAATATAAACCTAATTTAAGATAGTATATTTGAACTTGAGAATATACAGTCGTACAATATAATATAATATAATGGAATGGAATAGAATAATAATGATAATAATCCAAGATGGTTCTGTCGCACATTCCGCTGGGCACCGCTACTTTTTCATTTCACTGCAGATCCTGTATGTGTGTGTGTGCGTTGACAATTAAACTTCTTGACTCTCACATAATGTCGTATAATATAGTATAAGACACAAACATGGTTTACTAAAACACAATATGTAAGGGAAAAGGGCGGCAATGGAAGCAGTAAAACAAGGCGTGGAAACCAATCTCAGATAACGGCGTAATGCCTTTGCCCTTGACGCATTAAAAAAGAATAACAACAACAACAACAACAACAACGATATCCTTCACGTCGCCCCGTCACCATCATCATCACACCTCCTCCTCCTCCTCATCCTCCTCCTCATCCTCCACCACCACCACCAGCTCCTCCACCCAGAGGACGGCGATGATGATGACTCCCCCCTCCCCCACCCCGCCCCCCCCCTGTATCATCAGTCCGCTGCTGCTCGAACCCGGCCAGCAACCCGGACGCCGCACACACATCCCTCGTCCGCGTACCTGCGAGAGACCAGCAACTGAGAGCGAGGGTTAGGGTTAGGGTTAGGGTTAGGGTTCTTCCAGAGCTGTTAGGGTTAGGGTTAGGGTTTAAGTTTAAGTTTAAGTTTAAGTTTAAGTTTAAGTTGGGGTTGAGTTTTTTTTTTTTTTTTTTTTTTTTTTGTTTTTTTTTTTTTTTTTTGTTTTGTTTTTTTTTTTTTTTTTTTTTTTTTTTTTTTTTTTTTTTTTTTTTTTTTTTTTACACGGAGCACCACCCCCCCCCCCATCAGAACCGCAAATTAACGGAGCACCCCCCCCCCCCCAGACAAAAAATTACATGTTTTCAAAGTCATTAGAACTGTAATGGTTTTATTAAGTACTCGTATCGGTATTCGGTATCGGCAAGTACCCAAATGTAAGTACTTGTACTTGTACTCGGTCTGAAAAAAAGTGGTATTAGTCCCTAGTTTGTACAGATACTCAGTCAACATTTTCGATAGCCATCTTGCAATGTTTACTGACTGATTCCGGACTGATTCCGTCGCAGCGCTGACGTCATCTGTTTAGCCCGCCTCTGTGACCGATCCCAAACTCAGGAAATCCCTGACTAGATACAGACTCAGCGAGCACAGCCTCACCGTGGAGAGAGGCCGCCACTGCACCCAACAGGAGGTGGAAACCGAGAGACGCTTCCTAACAACCTGCCACCTATACCAAGACATTAGAGATACATTCTTCCCACAGATCTCAAACATCCAAAAGAATTTTGAAAACGTAACAACCAAAAAATTCCATATCTGCTGGGCGAGGTTCAGGAATGTGCAAACACAGCAGCAAGATTTGTGAGCTGTTGCGACAGGAAAGGGACATCCAACGGAATACAACCTCCATAAAGATTGTCATACAACCTCCATAAAGATTGTCAATCACCTGTCAATGCCATTTTATTATTTAAATTTGTATATATATCTTTTTATTTCATTTTTTTGTAAAAACATTTATATTTAATTTCTTCTTTCTTTTCCATTTTTTTCTTTTTTCTTTTTATTGTCTTATTTTTGTATTTTTATATTTTTGTATTTTTTAGATTTTTTTACTTTTACTGTATATATTTAGTTCTTTATAAATATACATTTTATTTACCACTCGCTTTGGCAATGTAAATGTACGTTTCCCATGCCAATAAAGCTCTTTAAATTGAATTAAATTGAAATTGAATTACTTGGGCTGAACAATTAATCAAAATATTCTACACATCGCAATATGACGTGCAATGTGAAGTGCAATGTCCACATCGCAGCAGCTGCAATCTTTGGATAGTGTGTACATGTAAATGTGTAACACCATGATACATGAAGTGCTGCAGGAAGTTTTTTTTTGTGAAAATGAAAATTGTGATACAAAAATGATCATATTACAATAGCTGTCAAGATAATCACAATATGATTTTTTAAACATATAGTTCAGCCCTAATGTATACGTGTGTGTGTGTGTGTGTGTGTGTGCATACCTCTGACAGGATGAAGGCCTCTGCTTCGTTGTGGTAGGTATCCAGCAGTAGTGTGAGAGCCTCCCTGTCAACACAAGACCACAGCGGGGATGTTGGAACCAAAACGAGACGTAGGGATGCTCAATATTCAGACTCAAGCTGATGTCTGATAATATCCATCTACAGTATATATTTTTTTTTCTGTGTTTGGTGGCGGATACACTGGGAACAGGTCTACATATCAACTATAATATATACAGTCTGTATATATATATATATATATATATAACAAGATATGGTGATATCTCATGAGAACCAATATAGATATGTACTGTATATATAATATATGGAACTTCTATCTTCCTAGCAACCCTCAACTCACCTGGTGACGGTCTGTCTGATTGGTCGCTCTTGGAGCAGGATGCAGTGGTTCATGGTGGAGGCCATTTTGTCATCTTCTTCCTGTCCATTATTAAAAAAAGATGAAGATAAGAGACATGGGATACAAACGTATGTTGTTTTATTGTGAGGGAATAAATGAGTCTGATTTTTTCAATAAACATCACCGATCCGAGGGTGTGGTGGCCCTGGACTAAACCCTGTACCAGTACCGAGCCGCCTTGGTACTGGGACACAAAAACGTTTCACATGGGTGTGTGTGTGTGTGGTGTGTGCGTGCATGCGTGTGTGCGTGTGTGTGTGTGCACTCTGACCGTGCGAGCCAGCTCTGTGTCGATGGAAGCTCGCTTGGTGAGCAGGAGACGGATGTCCCACTCATACTTGAGACACTGCTGGACGTACTCAAGACCAGCCAGGGTCTGGGAGCTGGATGGGCAGAGAGACACAGACATGGCAGAGCGACAGGATACAGGAGAGAGACAGAGGCAGGAGAGAGAGAGAGACAGATACATGAGAGAGAGACAGAGAGGAAGCAGACACCAGACAGAGAGACCCGGTTACAGAGCGGTGCGTAGCAGAGCTGTTCCTCCATGTTCACACCTTTTCTACAGATGTTTTAACGTTTGAGCCCCACACTCTTGGAATAAATGGTGACACATTTTAACACTTTTCTAAGACACTTTGACTTCTTTGGGCCTTTTAGAAACTAAACCAACCTACTGTGGACTGTAGTTGTTTATTATTATGTGAACCTTTTATAGTATTTATCTTTTCTCAAGCAAAACCACTGGAATGAATAATTAAATGTAATGCAAGCCAATGCTAATGGGTGTTGCTGGTACACAGACTGTCTATTATTTACATTACCAGTACTACGTTTGCAGTGACCAGACTATTTCAGCAAAAGAAACACAATATATCAGAAGCAAGATAAACGGGCAGGAAGTCTGCGCCCATGACCACAGGTTATCAGGACTCACACACACGCTCGGGCCGACCCGCTATTGTGCTTTGTGTTTTTGCGACCGCTCCGGAAAACTGGAGCGCGTCCAAAGCGGCCGATCCCCGTTGTTTATCCGACTTCAAATGAGCGGCCCTCTCGGCGGCGCTCGAAACAAACGAAGGGGGGTCGTATCCTGGCGGACGTACGGCTACGACGATTAGCGCTCGTCGCTGCGTCAAAGGGGGGCTCCGTTTTGGTGCGGTTTTTTTTTTTTTCTTCTCTCGACGACTAGCCGAGAACCCGCCCCCTCCCCCCCCCCCCCCCCGCACGTTCCCGCTCAAATGTGTTTTTCTCGGAGGGTGACGGCGCACGCATCTGTCAAGACGACGGTGGGATTGTATCGCTTGGTCAATCATCACGGGCGCAGCGGAACACTTCGCGCCGCTCCAATCACTCACCACCAGTGGGCGGAGCTTGAATTTTTATTATTTTTTTTCCGAACGCCTCCCTCTCGCACCCCAGGTTGGTTATAAAAAAAAAAAAAAAAGTTGGGCAAGCGAACGCATGAAGCGCCAAGGGTGATAGAGGTCCAGATAAAGGGCGTCACAACATTACAATTTACGGTTCCCATTTACAGGCGGCACTAAAAAAGCACCACCGTTGACTACGACCCCCAAGTAACACAAAATAAAAAATAAATATTAAAAAAAAGCAGGCAAACCACCGCATAGACACAGAGAGGAACCCAATTACTTCTTTCAAATATCTGATGTGTGAGCAGATTGCCTGGCCGTGTGTCGTATTTCAGGGAGACGATGGGGGAGACGGTTTGGGGGGGTGGAGGAGGGAGGGATGAGGATGGAGGATGGAGGGTGGAAGGGTGGAGGATGGCGGGTGGAGGATGAGGTGGGGGGGAGGGGTTCTCATATGAGACGGCCTGCCCGCTTGTATGTGGTCCGCGTTGATGCCCCAATAAATCTTCCTCTATCTCCTCCGCCGCGGCGATAGCAGAAAAAGGGATGAGTTGCTCGCCGACCCCCTACTCCATCTCATTCACATGTCTCCCTGCCTCTTATCCATTGCCCTTGAGCAAAGATTACGAATGCCCTGCCTTTGGATATATGACACATCCTGTGCCACAACGTTGCATCCAATGAATTAACCCCGGAAGACGGTAAGGAGGAGGTGGAGGAGGAAGGGGGGCGGGGAAGCTCACCCCGGCCACCATCAGTCCCCCAGACTCGCTCACGATTCCTTTGCCGGTTGCGTTTTTTCTCTTCTTTTCTTTTTTTCCGCGAGGGCCTGACATTGCGTCAGTAAGTATTACGGCTCGCCGGTTCAGCGCCGGGGTGTTAATCTGACCTCTGCAGGGCGCGCGTTTTATTAGTGAGTGTGTGTTCATCTCGGTTGTCACCCACACTACACATTGTAAAGTGGGACTCCTTGTGAGGTGGCTTCGCACTCCGGCGCAGGTAAAATGGGAGGCGTTCCTTTTTTACCGTCGCGTCGAGACCAGAGGCTCTGCTTGTGCGGACGAGGTACGATAATGAATGCGATCCCGGGAGCGTGGCACAAACAAATACATATGATGTTGTTGTTGGTGGTGTTATTATATGAATATGGATTAAACAAGATTTACCTTGCCAGCCGTCAAGCGTCAAGTTAGTGTTTTGCGAATTGTTTCTGGTGTCCAACAGTGAGGACATCCAGGTAGAAGAAACCCAGCTTTCTTCATTTTTTATGTTTTTAACCGTCGTCATTGGAAACTGAATTACAGACGACCAAACCAAGTGGAAAACACAGACAAACACAGTGAACAGACTAATACCTGAGACGGGACTCAAACCCAGGCCTCGAAAAACCCAGGCCTCTAATAATCCAGGTCTCTCAAAACGTAGTCTCCAAAAATCAGGTCTCCAAAAACATAGGTCTCTAAAACCCAGCGTCTAAAGTCTCTAAAAAAACGAGTCTTTAAAAACGAGGTCTCTAAAAACATAGGTCTCTAAAAACCCAAGCCTCTAAAAACCCAAGGAAACGACAACACCAGACCGCGGTGCCGTGTCGCTCCCAACGAGGAGATGATCAGCCCGGTATTATAACTTCTGTAATAATAACCGCACACACACACACACACACACACACACACACACACACACACACGCGCGAGCAAGGCTCACATCCTGAGCACTTTATGGGCGGCGTCGTAAAAAATTTAACCGCAGACTGTTTTTGATGGTGATGATGATATAGGGAAACTAGGTAAACATGTTTCATGCGGCCGTAAAAGCACAATGTTCAAGGAGAGGTTGGGCTGCCCTCCCTTCATTTGCAAGTACTTACACAGACGCTGGAACGACGCGACCGACTCGCCGGTAACTCACGGCATTCTTTATGGCCGGGCAGATCCTGATGGCAGCCATTTACCATTTTAATTTTCATTGTCTGCGGGTTTGGCACCGGTCCTCGTAAAACAGCTTCGAAAAAAAAAAAAAAAAAAAGGGGGACGACGCAACCATGGCAACGAGAGCTCCGGGGGCCCCGCACCCCCCCACCAAAAAAAACTCTGATGTTGTTTGAGTGCAAAATTTAAAGCCTTGAAAATGGAGTGAAATATTCGGTTAATCACATGTTTCATTAAAACATGCAACTCACAGGGGGGTACTTTGACAGGAGGGGGGGTGGATATCAAATTAGTTTATTCTGATTTGACGGGCACGTTTACGGAGACAACTTCGCCCCACTTCTCCTTAATATCCCGTCACGATATTCCAAACAAGGATATTGAAGTGAGGATGAGGGTTAAGGGCACTGAGAGAAGTGACACACAGAAGTCACGCAGACAGGACAACCTTACACAATCGTACTCGTGGTGACAGGCGGCCATTGATCACGTTAAAGACACGGGCTGGGCTTGCAGACGAGGCCTCACGACAACCCCCGAAGCCGCCCGTGAACCCCTGAGCGAGCGAGCGAGCGAGCGTTATGTCTCCAAGTCACATGACGTCACAAGTCACCTGGTTCCAATACCCTTCAGCTCTGGCCGCCCCCCCACCCCTGTGCCAGCTATAACAAGCGGCTCGGCCAATGAACACAGCTGCAGCCAATCCTTGCCCGCCCCCTCCTCCACCGCCCCCCCCCCCCCTTGCATCCTCCCGCCTGTCTGGCGCAAAAAATAACACGTTCGGGATTAATTGATTCCACGTCGGTTTGCGCGGAAAGGAAAATACATTTTGGTGGTGTAGCCCGTTTTCCTGCAGCCTTATAATTTTCGTACGTGGCCCGAGTAATTTCAGCTTTTCAATTATGCATGAGCGTGAAACACCGTGACGACGTGCGGACGTGTGTGTGCGTGTGTGTGTGTGTGTGTGTGTGTGTGTGTGTGTGTGGTTGTTGTCGACGCGTCCAAGGCCACGGGGCGCTGGCCTTTTTTTTGTTTGTGCTGCGACAACAATAGCACTTACTTAAGCACACATACATAATGTATGTATTTACATCCAGCGCCGCATCACTGTCCAAGAACACTTATCCCGCTCGGCCCCCCCGGGCTCCAAGGTCGAGGGCCGGCCATTTGTCCCGAGCGCGATGACGTTCATTTGGTGAACATGAATCACCGAACTCGCCGCTTAATGGCCAAAGGTCAAGTGCAGGAAAAAAGGCCGGGGGACGGGACGGCGTTAATTCCCAGTAACTGACAACTCACCGGCAAAAAAAAACCTGACGCACACCACAACACACACGTACACACACACTGTGATTTGGGAAGGAATAACATGTTCCTTCAAAGCGAGCGACGTGTACTTGACGCAAGCTAACATACAAACAAAAGATACGATCGCCAAGCGGTGGAGGAGAGGAGGAGGAGAAGGGGAGGAGAGGAAGGAGAGGAGACGAGACGAGAGACTAGGAGAGAAAAGGCTAGGAGAGGAGAGGAAAGGAAATGACACTGGGAATGTACAGGAAAGGAAAGGAGAGACTAGGAATGAATAGGAAAGGACGGAGAGACTAGGGAAGGACAGGAGAGACTAGGAGAGGACAGGAGAATAGGAGAAGAGAAGAGAGACTAGGAGAGGAAAGGAGGGCAGAGACTAGGAGAGGAGAGGAGAGACGAGGAGATTAGAGGAAAGGAAAGGAGAGACTAGGAGAGGAGAGGAGAGACTAGGAGAGGAGAGGAAAGGACAGGAAAGGAGAGACTAGGAGAGGAGAGGAGAGACTAGGAGAGGAGAGGAAAGGACAGGAAAGGTGAGACTAGGAGAGGAGGGGAGAGACTGTGAGAGGAAAGGAAAGGAGAGACTAGGAGAGGAGAGGAAAGGAGAGGAGAGACTAGGAGAGGAGAGGAGAGACTAGGAGAGAAGAAGAAAGGAAAGGAGAGACTAGGAGAGGAGAGGAAAGGAGAGGAGAGACTAGGAGAGGAGAGGAGAGACTAGGAGAGGAGAAGAAAGGAAAGGAGAGACTAGGAGAGTAGAGGAAAGGAAAGGAGAGACTAGGAGAGGAGAGGAAAAGAAAGGAAAGGAGAGACTAGGAGAGGAGGGGAGAGACTAGGAGAGGAGAGGAGAGACTATGAGAGGAGAGGAAAGGAGAGTCTAGGAGAGTCTAGGAGAGGAGAGGAGAGGAAAGGAGAGATTAGGAATAAACAGGAAAGAACAGGAGAGACTAGGAGAGGAGAGGAGAGACTAGGAGAGGACAGGAAAGGACAGGAGAGGAGAGACTAGGAGAGGAGAGGAAAGGAGAGGAGAAGACTAGGAATGGACAGGAATGGACCGGAAAGGACATGAGAGAGTAGGAGAGGAGAGGAGAGGAGAGGAGAGGAGGAAGCAGAGGGGGTCATCACCAGGCCAGGGTCTTAAATCAGACCAAAGGGCAGCGCTGGTGTCAGGTTAGGACCAGCGTGGGGGCGGAAACCCTCCACTACAGCGAGGAGGAGGAGGAGGAGGAGGAGGAGGAGCAAGAGGAGCAGGAGGAGGAGGAGGGGCTGACTGGAAGCCTATTTATTGTGGATTTTCTTCTTCTTCTTCTTTTTTTTTTCTCTCTCTCTCCAACTTTGCCAGCTGGGCCAGAAAAGGCAGCTGGATGAGAAAAGAGGCTACAGTATGCGAGGTCGAGGTGAAGGGGAGGGCAGCCACGTGGTCCTGTGTGTCAACAACAGCGCTTGGAAGTCTTGTGTGCGGGCCCTCCAGTCCGCCGGAGCTCTCCCTTAACGTGTGTGTTACCAACATCATGAATACAGTGGCGTGTGTGTGTGTGTGTGTGTGTGTGTGTGTGTGTGTGTGCCCTAAGAAGCTTGTAACTTGTTTTTTTTATTCCGTTTTTTTATTTAGCACCCCAACGCTATTTCCACACAACTTGGATTATATTATCGCGGAGGGAAAAGGGAGGTAATTCACGTAATTCGCGTTTGTACCAGCGGGGCCGGGGCCATTATGGCGAGCGTCACTCACGCTCGGGGGGTGACAGCTTGGACACGATTGTGTTATTGGTACAAGTGGGGAAGGAATCATCATTATTATTATGCGCGGGCCCTCTTATGCGCGAGTACACACACACACACACACACACACACACACATACATCATCTTCTCCCTCCCGCACGTCCCTTCCACGCTGCCTGGGTTGTTTCAGCTGGTGAAGCCATTGCGATGGAAAAACAGACCACACACACACACACAGAGACACTTTGCAGGAGTATTAAAAGGACACGGTCCGGCCAAACAATCCGATATCCAAGGTTAAAGAACGGCCGCCGGGAACGACAACAATCCCCCCCCCCCCGGCGTGTCGTGTTTCAATTTCCAAAGCGACATGACGGCGGCGATATCCATAGCGGGGGTTTTAAATCGTTATCAGAACACAGGGAGGGAGGAGACGCGGAGGAGCACTTCCTATATCTCTCGTGATTCATGGAGAGGAAACAAAGATGGCGTCTTCCCGTGGCGGCGGCGGCGGGAACAGAGAGAGCGCTTCTCGCAGGTTTCTCCCGAATTCCTCGGCTGAATAAATTGCTTCCACCCTGGCCCACGGTTTGACACTCGTGTGACGGCTCCTTTCAACTAATTCTAATTCTTCTCATCTCTCTCCTCTCTCTTCAACTCTCTCTCTCTCTCTCTCTCTCTCTCTCTCTCTCTCTCTCTCTCTCTCGCCTCCCCCTCACAGCCTCAGTCAGGGTGACTGGTGGTTCGCGCCTCGCTGGTGTTCTGGGACCAAATAAAAGTAAAATTAAGGTCAGGCAGACATTTTGGCACGGGGCTAGCGTCATACATGGACCAGCGGCGGTTACGTTAACGTATTCCCGCTAAAATCTTTTGTTTTCCGGCCAAATGTCTTCAAGTGCTTCGATGCCACATCAGCTATGGTATTATATAACAAAGTGACACATAGCTGTGTTTTGTTAAATACATTATGTGGAAAAAAAACCCAACTAAAATGTTAAAACCATGAATAACTCTTTGCAGAGACATTCCGTAAGTGGCCGACCATATCTTGTAACACTCGTTAAACTTCAACGATGACTAAAACAAAGTCTGTTCCCATTATGACTGTTTGCATGTAAAATGGCCGGTCCCTAATGGTAGGGTTCCATTTTGAAGCCGTTGACAGGTTGGGGCTTTGGCCGGAGAAAGGCCAACATCAACAGTAATTTCACGGACGTCTGAGAGTTTACTGCCGCCTCTGTCTGTGTGTGTGCGTGCGTGCGGTGCGTTGAGTGCGTGTGTGTGTGTGTGTGTGTGAACGTACGACGTCGCCGGCTCCAAATTGCTTTCACTTGTTATGTTGTTCCCTCAGACATCACTCGGGCACAAGTGGAGCATATATAACTTAGAAGGAAAGCAGCAAGCTCAGCATTATGACCTCAAAGCAGCATTGAATAAGGCACAGTGATTTATATGCTGGCCTATATCTTTTTCTTTTTTTGTCTTTTCCTTTTTTTTTTGTTAGAGCCCCCCCCCCCCCCCACTGACTTATTGATATACAATCCTTTTCAGCCCTTTTTTATTTTCTTCCGAAAATCTGAAAACAATCAGAGTGCAGCAGGGGGAAGAATGCTGAGGCATTAATCACAAAAGGCAGTATTTTATTCCACCCCGCCGCGGGTTTTGTTGCCACAGCTGCGAAGCATTCTGGTAAAAGGAGCCGTGATTTATGGCCGCGTGGCCTGTAACGATGAGACAGAGTCATTACCATATCGACAGGCCGCGAGATGGATTATCCCCATTGATTACTTCATGGCCTGTTAATAAGTATTTGTTTGAAAGGGGGGGTGGAGGGAGGAGGGCGGCGGGAGAGCAGGGGGTGAGAGGAGGGAGCGGGGAAAACACGTGAGGTGCTTCTACTATTGCTCGCCTGCCTTTTAACAAGCTGCCGCCGCCGCCGCCGCCGCCGCCGAAGACAACAATTCCTCGACGCGCACAAAAAAGCTCTTGGGATGGAATGGCCACGTTGTCACGGGGGGGGGGGGCGGGGGGGGGGGAGGGGGCGTCGTTATATGAGCTATCCTTAAGGGAAATCGTTGTTGTTTTCCAGAGTTATTTAGAGCCACCCGTCGGTGACACCGCGTTGCCAGGACGGGAGGCTACAAACGGATGAATAACCGCAAATGAGTGTCGGTTTCACATGCGGAGGGCTTCACGGCTAATCGCTTGGCCTCCCTGATTCATGGCGCGCCTCCCTCTCCTCCGGACCATATATCAAAGCCCACTTTTTTCTCTTTTTTCTCTCGGTTTCTTTTTTTTTTCTCCCTCCTTCTCCACCTCCTCCTCCTCCTCCTCCTCCTCCTCCTCCTCCTCCTTCTCTCCCCGGCCCGGCAACTCTTTCTATAACCTTGCCAAGGTCACCGGAACGGAAATGATACCGCAGAAGACCAGAAGATTTATGAGAGATTCCCTGCCGTTTGCCCGGGTGTTTACCGAATACATTGACCCCCCCCACCCCAACCACCACCCTCCCACCTCACCACCACCTCCACCCACCACCCACGCACCACCCACCCCACCAACCACCAACCACCAACCCCACCCAGGAGATGACTTTTTCCTACGAGGCCGCCCATAAACAACGAGGAGACACGCCTCGCATTTGATAGTTTCTAAAAAAAACCTAAATGTACCCTTAAAGTTTCTTATTGCACCTGCAGGGCTCTCTCTCCGTGCAGGACAGGTCTCTGGACGGTGGATGTGGGGACGATCTGCTGGGGTGAGGATTCGCAGCACCATCACCACCACCACCACCACCACCCTAAAACCTTTAAAGGATCCTATTACACCACCAGGTGTGGTGGTATAATGGGATCCTTGAACAAGTGGTTTTTAAATCCGGTTGGAACGGCCCCACATGACATCACAAGTGGGAGTGTCCACCCAAATGTATGGTGGATAGCCAGCAGCCTACCAGTTGCCACAGTCCACTGGGTAGTAATAATAGGAGTCCTTTAAATAAAAAATAGCTGCTCGGAAGGAAGCAGATAGTTAATTTGGGGGCCTGATTCGGAGAGCAGAGTATAAATGTGTTCCTTTTCTTTTCTGGGATTAATTGGACGCGAGGAACAAGGGGGTTTGGCGGTGTCGGCCTTCACGTGTCCTTGGTGGCCCGAAAGAAACGAAAGAATGGTGAATGGGTGCAGAGTGCCGCCACCACCACACCCACACCCATACCTAAACCCATCCCCCATAGCCAGCCACCCCAGCCTCCCAGCCACCCCAGCCTCCCCACACGGCTACAGCCACCGAGCTCTGCCCTGCCCCCCTTTTGCTCCAGCGAGGACCACTCAGATTGCTTCCATCTCCTTCGGACGCTGATTAATGAGAGGAGCTCTAATCAGAGTTCCTGGGGGCCAACGGCATTAATCTAGCAGGCCCCCCCCCCCATTCAACACCACCGCCGCCACCGCCATCACTGACCTGTGTTAAGTTCCCGCCCACCACCACCGCCACTCCGCCATCCATTCTCACATCCAGCTCGCCGCCTTGTCCATCCATCAGCGGGGGGGGGGGTACCTGGTACTTTGCCGATTTCATCCCGGTGGCCGAAGAAATCACACCCGGCGCACGCCCAAAGCACCCCCGCCCGGACCAACACCACCACCACCACCACCGTCACCACCGTCACCGGGGAGCTCCCACGCCTCCCCGGCCCCCCCCCCCCCCACCCCTCCCCGCCTGCATCTCCCCGATCTGCTGACGACGGCGGCCCTGGCGTTCAGCGCTTTCGATTGCACAGGCAAGCAGAATAAAAACACACACACACACACACCCACACACACACACACACACAGCCACTAATGCTTGCTGCACCCCATTTCTCTTGGACTACAACCCAGCCAGAGAGAGAGGGGGAGAGAGAGAGAGAGAGAGAGAGGGAGAGAGCGAGAGGGAGAGAGAGGGGAGAGGGAGGGAGAGAGGAGAGAAAGGGGAGGGGGAGAGAGGAAAGAGAGGGGGAGAGAGAGGGAAGAGAGGAGGGAGGAGAGAGAGGAGGAGGAGAGAGGGGGGAGAGAGGGGAGGAGAGGAGGAGGGATGGAGAGAGAGGAGAGAGGAGGGAGGAAGAGGAAGAGGAGGAGAGAGAGGAGAGGTAGACAGAGAGAGAGAGAGAGAGAGAGAGAGAGAGAGAGAGAGAGAGAGAGACACAGAGAAGTGAGGAGAGGGGGGGGGGTTGAATGAGGTGATATTGAGAGAGGCAGGGAGGAGGAAGGGGGGGAGGGGGGAACATTTTTCTCTGTTTGTGTTTCTTAAGGGGCCCGTCAGGCCACACAGCTCAATTTGCCTTTTCTCCTCGCATTCATCAATAGGCATCACAGGCAGAAAACCTACCACTAATTAGAGGTTCATAGGCTCCCAGTCAAGTGTCTGTGGAGAGAGAGAGAGAGAGAGACAGAGAGAGAGGAGGAGGAGAGAGAGAGAGAGAGAGAGAGAGACGGAGCAAGAGCGATCGAGAAAGAGCGAGTAATAAGTCGATGGCGTATTTGTTTACACCCTTGGCATTACACGCCGGAGTGCAATACTTTACTTCGATGCGATATTCCCCGTCGGCGTTTACAGCAAATACGTTTTTGCGTCGATTCCGTCCGACGCAAATGAAACGAAACCTAATCCGGCGCCGAGCTTTTCCCACAAATCACACAAAAAACGGACGGATCAAGAAGAGAAACAACAACTTTAGCACTTAAGCCGCGGCGGCAACGTGGAGAGCGGAGAGCAGACAGGCACGGAGGAGGACGGCTCATTGCAGAGTCGTTTACACCGAGGGGGGAGTGCTAATTAGACTGAAAATGGAGGGTTATTAATAGTCCGGACATCCCAGAATGATCTCGTTATAAATGAGCCTTGTCAAGGCGTTCCTCAACCTCCAAATGAGTATTCTCACATCACTGCCCCCATCCCCGAGTATCAGCGCCGGTGCCACATAACAAACGATCGCTATTAGCTGTATTGTTAGTAATGATACCCCCTCCCCCCTCCCCTCTCCCTCTAGTCCCCGCCCCCCCGCCCCCACCCCCAATACACACACACACACACACACACACACACACACACACACACACACACACACACACGCACACACACCCGTTCCCCAAACAAACAGAAGTCCATAAATAACAATCTGCAGATGAAAAATGAACCTTTAAAAAGACGGATGCCTGGTGGTGGCGGGGAAAAAACTAAAACAAACCCCATAGCAGCCACCGTAGCGCTTGCTGCGTTGCCAGGGTTGCGCTTGCTGCGTTGCCAGGGTTGCGTTTGCCGCGTTGCCAGGGTTGCGCTTGCCGCGTTGCCAGGGTTGCGTTTGCCTGCGTTGCCAGGTTGCGCTTGTTCCGAGCGGGAAGGCGCCATTGTTTGGAACCATAAAGGGGGGCGTGCGCTCACTGTCCTTTAAAAAATAAAATAAATATATACAGGCCTACGGGAAATGAGCAAAAGGAGGCCGCACAGCGCTTGCAAAAGTTGAGAATAGTTACACTTTTGAGGAATGTTTCTTAGATTTATTGGTATTCTATTAGGCGTATACACTTTTATTATACATTTATTATTCTATTTACTTTTATACTCGTGAGTGAATATCAGGAGCTCTACGACACGTCGAGTATAAAAAATACCTCAACATCAACCGCGAAGAAGCCCTCGTCTCGGACGAACCGAGTAACGTTGTGACGGAAACAAAATGGCGAGGCGAGCACAAAGCGCGGTCTAGGCATGAACGGACATAGTGTGAACACGGACTGATCCGCTTCTATACTTGCATACAATGAACAAAGCTCAACAACAACAACAACAACAACAACAACATGTAGGCACACAGTCAAGTCGGCAAAAAAGAAAGAATGTAACGCTGTTCATAGATTCCAGCTTAGACCTCAAAATATAAAACACCAACACACACACACACACACACACACACACACACACACACACACACACACACACACACACACACACACACACACACACACACACACACACACACACACGAGTCCACCCCACGCCTTAGCGGGGCTCCACCGACAAAGCGGAGAGCTGGGTTCGTGTCGTTTACCCGGGACACAAAAGGCAATTCCTCATATTAATTAGGCGCCACGAGTCACATGTGTGCTCGCCGCCCCCCCACCACCCCACCCCGCTCCCAGCACATGACACGGGTGGGTGGGGGAGGGGGGGGGGGGGCGGTGGGGACGAGCGAGGTTTGGTGTGTCCCTGATGCCTCACTCTCTCTCTCTCTCTCTCTCTCTCTCTCTCGCCGCCCCCACCGCCCCCCCCCACCCTGTTTACAGAGTCGCTTACACGTCCCGCTAAAAAAAAACCCGCGTAAACATCGTCATCGGTGCTGACTGGCGGTGATCACGGTGTGTTTACGGCGTGGAAAATGTTTATCCAATTAAGTGACACTCAATAACATAATCCCGGCGCCCGTGAAGGCTCTTAACGAGATTACATGACCTGTTGAAGCTCGCCGAGCGCCGGAGGAAGAGAGAGAGAGAGAGGAGGTGAAACGAAATAACATTGAATAATAATAAATTACATTCAGTACATGTGGGTCACGAGTAGACAACGTAGATCGTAGACCAAAAGCGTTATTTTTTTTTTACGGCGTCCACTTCCGATAAACGGCACCGAAGAATCCTCTAAAGTATTTTTACCGCAAATTGTAGTTCCGTATATTATGTTTATCTATTTAGTTGTTTTAGAGGAGCGTGAAAATAAATAACGTTAAATAATAATAAAATACATTACATGCGATGTGGGTAGGGCTGGGTATCGTTTGATCAGATGGATGCCATTTTTAAGTTTAAAATGTTCCACATTTTTAACTGAGAAACTCTATCCATTGTTGAAGGAAGCAGTCTGTTCCCCGTTAACGTTTAGCGCTTAGTAGTAACGTTAGTAGGTCGGTGTTTGCAGTCAAACACAGTTGCAGCTCTCTTGTTCTCAGGTTAATTGACGTGGGTGCAGATTTTTGTGTGGAGATTAAATGCTTCATTAACATAAGTGTTGCTGCCCGCGCCAGCTATGGTCTGATCACAAATATTACATTTTGCACGTCCCTACTTTTTACTAAATGTAACCAGACATGGCGGACATCCACATGGCTCGGGTGTTTACATGCGTAGTGACGTAGAAATGCAAGGACGCGATTAACGGAGCCCCGCCCCCAGAGACGCTGACTCGCGCCTCACGGGAGCGTCATTGGCGTATCCTTGGCGCAATATCTGTGATGTCCACCAATGTCCAAAACAACAACACGCCCTTGATACCGCCACCTAAACCAGCAGTCACGTTAGATTTTAGAACAAATATCGTGATTGGATGAGAGACGAGTTAAAAAGAAAAAAGGTACCGAAGTTTGGCACCGAATGTTCTGACCTCTGCCGGTGCTCGGTAGTACCGCAGTGATTCGGTCGGTACCAAAAAAAGTACCGAATTTCGATACCCAGCCCTAGATGTGGGTCACGGGTCGACAACAACGATTGTAGACCAAAAGCAGGGTTTTTGTTTTACCGTATCCACTTCCGATAAACGGCACCAAAGAAAGTACTTTTACCGCGAATTCTAGTTCCGTATATATGTTTAGCTCGCAGCGTTTTAGAGGAGGTGAAATTAAATAACGTTAAATAATAAAATACATACATGTGGGTCACGAGTCGACAACGAAGATTGTAGACCAAAATCGTTTTTATTTTTTTTTTAACGGTATCCACTTCCGATAAACGGTACCGAAGAAACCTCTGCTTTGTTGTAGTTCTGTGTATGTGTAGCGTGCAGCGTTTAGCGAGCAGCCGAGCGCGTTCGGAAACGACAATCCACAACAACGAGTCGCCCGTTGTCGGCGAGAGGGATGCGCGACATCGGCGAGAGAGGGACGGCGCTAACCGCGGCGTGACGAATCGACGCGTGGCGAGAGAGAGAGAGAGACGAGAGAGAGAGAGAGAGAGAGAGAGAGAGAGAGGAGAGAGAGAGAGAGAGAGAGAGAGAGAGAGAGCACAGCGGCAGAGACACGAGAAGGGGGGAACGCTTAATTCCACAATGCAACATAATGTGTTTAATAACGCCGCGCACTGAATAGACACGACCCGAAAGCGACGTGGAAACACATTCGATTCCATTAATGTCAGGTCAGTGGAAAGCGCTCGCTCGCTCTCGCACACACACACACACACACACACAACACACATACACACACACACACACACACCATTTAACAATAACTCTGGGCGGGGGGGGGGAGTACAACCTCGAGGCCGTGTATCAAAATAATGAGACGCATAAAACTGAGGGCCCAGAAACAAATACAGAGGAGAAGATATCAAAATAATGAAATATTGTTTATGTATTCTGCCGTGGAACAGGGGGAGTGTGGAGGGGGGGGCGGGGGAGAGGTGTTCGGGATGGGAGGGGAGGGATGGGAGGGAGGAGGCGGGAGGAAGGGGGGGGGGGGTGATGGTGACGGATGGACAGCACTGACAGTGCGGTATTCATCCTGCACGCTAGAGCGGGCGTCCCGCTAGTGGCGGTCGACAGAGCAATAAATCACCGGGCCCCTCCGTCCTGTATCTACAGCTTATTACATCCACCGTGACAAATAAATAATAATCCCTGTCAGCGCGGCCCTTTTGCTCAAGGATTGAGTCTGAACCCCTTTTGCTCATCACTCCCCCCCCCCCCTCCCCCCCACCAACACCCAACCCCCCCTGGAGGAGGAGGGAGGGGAGGGGAGGGGGAGGAGAGGAGGGAGGAGAGGAGGGGGAGAGGAAGAGACGAGGGGAGAGGAGAGGAGCGTGGAGGAGAGGCAAAGAGGGGAGAGGAGAGGAGGAGGAGGGAGGAGAGAGGAGAGGAGGACAGGGGAGAGCGAGAAGAGAGGGAGAGGAGAGAGGGAGAGAGGAGAGGAGAGGAGAGGAGAAGGAGAGGAGGAGGAGGAGGAGGAGGAGGACAGGGAGAGGAGAGGAGAGGAGAGGAGAGGAGAGGAGAGGAGAGAGAGAGGAGGAGGACAGGGGAGAGGAGAGGAGAGGCGATGGGAGGGAGGAGTCGGAAGCTCCGTGGTTTACCGGTGCCTCTGAGAGACGGGGGGGGAGGTGGGGGAGAGGAGGAAGAGGAGGGTGAGGAGGAGGAGGGCGCCACAAATCAAGAGATAACGTGAATGGCGCTTGAGAGTTGCACTGTAATTCTGTGTTTTTGCGATCCGATGAAAAGTATATGTACACAGTCGGTACATGCGCTGAATTCAAATGGCGTTCCGCACGATACACACGACACACGAGTACGACGGTTATGTCGCCAAAACCAAAAGACAAACATCCGTACATTTGCACATTTGCTGCAAAAAAAAACGTAGAGTTGAGGAGGAAAGCCATCGCGTCTGACTAGCAGGTCTTAGCTAGCAGCTATGTACACACACAGACACACACTCTCTCTCCACCTCCTTCTCCATCTTGTCTCTCAATCTTTTTTCTCACTCTCTCTCTTTATATATATACACACACACACACACACACGCACACACGAGCACACACACGCACGCGCGCACGCACAACCCAACAGTAACAATCTAAATGTTAAATCAATAATAGGTGGCGGGAAGGCGAGCTATATCGCCGGGATCGATTCAAATTGACTTACACGCGTCCGCTGAAGAAACACACGGGCAACGGCCGCCGTCACCTCCGCTCACGTCACGGCCCCTCCCCGTGTGTGTGTGTGTGTGTGTGCGCACGTGTGTGTGTGCGTGCGTGCGTGTGTGTGTGCGTGCTGTCGATTGTACATTCACCATTAAAGCCTGTAACCGAGCCCTTCGACGAAGACTCAAAAGCAGCCATGAAAAAAAATCCACAACCAGACAAGACGGCCCCCACGCCGTGAGGCAGGTGAGGCGACGGTCGCTACCGGGCATCAATCCGGCGTAAAAAATTCACGCCCCTCCCCCGCCCCCCCCACGCGCCCCGCCCCGCGCTTTTTAATCTCGTCTTGACGTTTGTCGGTGACTGAGCGGTGAGCGCGACGCAGGGGTGGATGAAATGGCTGATGAGGATTCTGCGTTCTGCTGTAAAGGTCTCTCAGCTGCACAAACACTTTGTCTCCCCCCCCCCCCCGCCACCCCCCCCCCCCCCCCCCGCCGCCTTCATAATCGGCCCGTAGTACAGTAAACATGTCGGATCGGTAGGGTGGCGGGTATAGATGTATAGATGGGGGGGGGGGTGATCGGCGCTGATTTGAGTGATTGCATAAACATTCATCGTGGAATCAGTGGGGCCACGCTTAATTGAAAGTCACGAGATCACCCGCGATCTGCGGCGCGCGCGGCTTTCGAGACCGTCGCGCGGTAATCTAGGGAGTCTCGCTGTTCAAAATGGCGCCCGTTGCACGCGTGCGCACTTATTGTAATTTATACATGACGAGGGCGAGGGTGGGGGAGGGGGGGCGGCGGGGGGGGCGAGTGGTGATTTATTGACTCCTCTATAAGGCCTATCATTTACGCTCCTGATTCCGCCACGGTTGATAAAAGAACATCAGTTATGTCTGTCTTGTCTCCCCCATTTAACCATATTGTCACACACACGCACGCGCACACATGCACACACACATACGCGCACACACACACACGCACGCGCACACACACACACACACACACCATCTGGTGTCGTTTTCAGTTCAAATGAATGCGCCGATCTGCACAATTCAATTCCTTCAAGTCAAGTCAGTCCCCCACCCCCCCCACCCCCTACACACACACACACACACACACACACACACGTCCAAACCAGTGAACCCTTTGTGTGTTATTACAGGAACACATCACTTTGGGGGGGCGGCGGTGGGCGGGTGTGAGGTGGGAGAGAGAGAGAGAGAGAGAGAGAGAGACAGCAAGCAATTAACATCTTTTCGGGAAATTGTAAATCCGTCCTCGGCAAACGTCGCAGCCCAGAACTCGCGGGAAAGGCCAAAATTCCAGCGCAGCGCGACGGCGAGGATTCCAGAAACTAGCATACTCGCGCTGGAGCTCCCGAGCGTGTCTGGCGGGCTATAAACCCGAGCTTGACAGGTGAGTGGTGAGTTGACCGGCCGCTTTGTACTCAGACTTCACTCTCGGTGATTTGATTTGAAGCGCTCACGTGGACACGGATCGCGCTCTCACTCGCGGCGTTCCTACGTGGACGGCCTTCCAGGGCGGTTTAGCCTGCAGGAGGATATTTTTCGCAAACGGCGAGGGGGCCGATTGTGAAATAGCACGGAATCTGAATTGTGCGCCGACAGGCTTATTACTTCTCTTGCGTCGGTTAGTATTGAAGACATGGGTGTGCTGGGATAAAGCGGACGAGCGGCAGCACCCAACTTGGGGGGGGGGGGGGGGTAGTAGGAGTTGCGGTGGGTGGTGGGTGGGCTGGGGAAACGGGAAGGGGCTGGCGGCTGATAACAGCTGAATTTCCACTGCTTGGCCTTTACATTAGGGGGGAGGTCGGGAGTTCACACCCCCAGCCTTCAAGTCTTCAGGCTGGGCTTTGAACTCCTGACCCACTGATGGAGGAGGAGGAGGAGGAGGAGGAAGAGGAGGAGCCCCCCACCCCCCTCTCTCTCTCTTTCTCTCCCCTCATGCACAGTAGCGGCATTTACAAATGCAATGCTGACTCCACGCCGGCCCCGGCAGAATCTAGAGGGCCCTGATAACATCACACTCCAGCAGGAGCAGTTTCAGCAGCAGGCAGGCAGGCAGGCAGGCAGGCAGGCAGGCAGGGGCCCCCCCTTTGTGTTTATGGGAAAGTCTCGAGCTTAACCCCAGCCATAAATCATGTTAATTGGTTTACTGATAAAATGTCTGTCAGGCTCCCATTCACATTGTCCTGTTGGCCCCCCCACACACACACACACGCACACACACACACACACACACACACACACCCCAAACCAGTTACTGTTTAATCTTGGTTGCAGCAATAGTTCATCTGTTTAACTGACTGACTGGAGGTGAGGAGGGAGTGTATCGAGAGAGAGAGAGACTCTCCATTCACATGAGCCACATTGTGTGATGCTAATGGAGGGCCGAGCCGCAGTTTGACGGCGAAAAAAGAAACAGCATTGGTGGGATCTTCAGCCCACCGAGACAAAACCTCAAGAAGAAGAAACCAGAAAGTACATCGAGTATTCTGGGGGTTTTTTACATCCGTTTAAATTAAATATTTGATATACTTTCCATTAACTTTGCTTGTCTGAATGGAATGTAACAGAAAAATATTTTATTTTCGTTTAAAATAGAATTAAGACTATTGTCGCTTTTGGCGTTGACTCCCGATAGCTTCGATGGTCATCGTTGCCCAGTCGGTCTCCAACCATCGTTCACACAAACACAACGAAAGCCAACCCACGACTACGTTGGGTCGAGAGATGGCGACGGGGGGAAAAAATTGGCAGGGAAAATGAGAGATTGCCTTCGCGTCCCCCCTCCAACGATAAGCCCCCCCCCCCCCCCGTCGCCCGGGTTAGGACTTCACCGGTAAACGGTATCGACTTCCTGGCAAGGACGGCGAAGCCCCACAGGTCTAAACTGTCCGTCGTCGAGCGAGCGACAGACCGCACACACACACACACACACACACACACACAGAGCCTCTCATTTACCTGTCAGATTAGCGCTACCAGTGGCTCTCTCTCTCCCCTGCAGGCCATATGGCGCACGACCAGGAATGGTACTTCTGGGAGGCGGACGGGGGGGGAAAGAAATATTTGTCTCCAGAAGTGTCAACGGCGATTAATTCACATTCAGACACATTAGCGGGAAAAAAACGGCGCTGTGTTTTCACTTAGCCAGACCGCACGTCGCGGAAAATAAAGATGAAGGTTCTATCTCGCCGCAAATTGACAGCGTTGTTCATCGGGGAACGTTGTGTTACGCTCGTTTAGGAAAATAATTGTGAAACGAATGTAAAACACAGCTAGCGACGTGACTCTTCGCAACGCAGCCCATTAGTATACGTAGATAGTATTTTCGTACAACTTTAGTCGGCCGGCGAGAATCTCTGCCTCTCTTTTATTGTGTATTTTCTTTTTTTTTTTAAGCCGCCATTGATTGCCGCATGATTAATGGTTTTAAGAGAATCCAGGGAAAAAGGTCAGATTCCGAGTCGCACATGAAACAGCCGGGCGGGGTAATTAAGACGAGAATGATTAATAACCCCGAGCTGCCACTGTGTTCTGTAAACAAGACACCGCGGAAAAGATTAAATGCATATTTTGCACGCGAATGTACACACACACACACACCGCGCGTTTGTTTTTTCCTGACGGAACGTGCGAGCACACAATCTTTCACAGCTCTCTCCGTTTCAAATATCCCCCCCCGCTTCGACGGTACGAGGGGGGGGCGGCGATTAATGCGATTACCGGCCCGTCCAAGAACCGTCGCCCATGTGCACGCAAACAGCGACATTATCGGCGCTTTTATATTTTCTACCGGGGCGGCAGTAGCTCAGGAGGTTAAGAGCGGTTGTCTGGCAACAGGAAGGTCGCTGGTTCGATCCCCCGGGGCTCCTCCCCCTCCTAGCTAAGTGTCGAGGTGTCCCTGAGCAAGACACCACCTAACCCTACCTGCTCCTGACGTGTTGGTTGTTACCTTGCATGGTTGACACCACCGCCGTCGGTGTATGAATGGGTGAATGTGAGGCGATAATGTGAAGCACTTTGGATAAAAGCGATGATATAAATGCAATGTAATCCATTTTATGAGACGTACTGATCTCCAAATTAACCACGAGGTCTGCCCATGCTTGTTTGAACCGTAACAACTCCTCCTCCTCCTCCTCCTCGCCCTCCTAATCTCTCTATCCGACCATGTGACTGGCAGCACAGAGAGGGGGATCTGGCAACCCGCTTTCAGAACAAAACGGGGAGACAGGTGTCAGAAGGGTCCGGCGAATAAAGGGCTAACCCCGGCTAATCATTCCTGTTGTTTCTCCGCCGTTGCGTTCGTGTGTGTGTGTGTGTGTGTTTCCCGTCCGCGAGGAAACAATTACGCGGGCTTGAAGCTAACCGTGCGCTAACTCACCTGTCCCTTCCGATGAGCGTTAAGGACGCGAACAAAGAACGGGGCGGGCGAGTGTGCGTGAGGAGAGAGACAGAAATAGAAAGAGATGGAGAGCGAGTGAGGACGTGAGGGGGAGGGGGGTGGGAGGAGAGAGAGAGACACGAGCCAGAGTTTGAGTGCGACATCGACCGGGGGTCGCCGGATAGGGTTTCTCGATTGCCACCGCCGCCACGAGCGGTAAACCATAACCCTGTTTCTAAGACGAGGTTCGAGGGATTCGATGACCCTGCGGTGTCGCAGCGGGCGAAATCTTGGGGAGGATGAATAAATAAATATAAATAATGCACGACATTCCTCTGAACCGCATGCGCCCGGGCGTGCACACATACACACACACACACTGCATGCACAGACACACACACACACACACACATTTCACAGTAAATTATGAATCACTTCCGACCATTTAATCAAGAACGCTTCACAACAACAACAACAACAACAACAACAACAACAGCCAAATGCATCCTCCCAGCCTCATCCTCCCAGCCTCCAGCCTCCAGTCTGAGCCGTAATACTCAGTGGCACTGAAAGCCAGCAGCGGCCACAGCCGGGACCGTGCCCACAGCCCACCTCCCTCTCTCCCGCTTTTTAATTCGCCGTGATGGGCCGGGGACTCTCGGCGGTGCCACCGAGACCCAGCATTGTGGCTGGCAGTTGGCCCGCGTTTGGCCTCCCCGCCCCCCCACCACCTCCCCCCCCACCCCCGCTCCCTCCCACTACGAGATGGGAGGGGTGGGAGAGGAAGATGGGGCCAATGGATGCTTTCTGAAGCGATGGCGAGGGCCCCGGTGACAGATAACAGCTGTGTGGGCTCTGTTGTACCGACGCACATCAGGGGAGAGAGAGAGCGAGAGAGAGAGAGAGAGAGAGAGAGAGAGAGAGAGAGAGAGAGAGAGAGAGAGAGAGAGAGAGAGAGAGAGAGAGAGAGAGAGAGAGAGAGAGATGGAGAGAGAGAGAGAGTGAAGAAGAAGAAGAAAAAATGTATTTGAGACCGAGAATGTAATGTAATCAATGCCAGCCATGGCAAACAGCTCCGTCTCTATGCTGCTACTATCTACTATTTACTAATTACTATTTTTATGTTAGTTTAAGAATATGACTGTTCTGCACACGGACACTTTTACTACATTTTGCACCAACAGCCAGAGTGTTACTACTCTGACTTGTCACTTTTTACTGGACTATTTAGGTACGATCTAATTGTTCAGAGTTGTTTTAGTTAATTTATGGTGAGGAGAATACTCTTTACAAGAATACTTTTTGTGTACTTATTAGGTTGTTTTTGCGAGGTTGTTGCTTTAGAATTCATAAGAATACTGCAGGAGTGAATGGGGAGTAAGCATTCCATTGTACTTATTACATTCGGAGTCTTGAATGTTGCTCGGGGAGGTAATTCCTGATTGGCCGGTCGTGATAGCATTGTTTTCTAAGAAGGGAGGAATGAGTGTGTGTGTGTGTGTGTGTGTGTGTGTGTGCGTGGATTCCGATTGCGATACGAACGCTTTAGCTGAAGTCGTTGACGTTGTTATTTTTAGCGATATCGTCCGCCACCGCCAAGTGTTCCCCCGATGACAAGGTGAACGATAAATAAGCCGAACGTGAATTAACAATAAATAGGCCAGGACCTGGTGTTCAGATCCCACCGAAATCAATCGAATGGCGAAATGAAGCTAAAAAGCGTTGTACTCATTTGAGTCATGGCTGAGCCGTACGCTAGCGGCGGCGACACTTGTTATTAAACTATTAAGCAAACACGCGCAATCGCAAGAGAAAACGTAGATAGCGCTCCCCTCCTTCAACAGTCTGGGTCTGATTGTTCATTATCTCCACATCTCCAGTAGCTCAGGTGTTGGCTCGTCTACCGCCGAGCACCAGATAACATTCACGGCATTCCTGAGGGGCCAAACACCTCAGACAACATCCAACAAAAAAGACTGAAAAAACCTTCATTTTATTTTATTTTTGTACCGTTAGCGTGACGTTGCCGCATGTGCTAAAGGCGCGCGCGCACACACACACACACACACACACACACAGTTGCTTTATTTATCGGTTTCGCCCCAATTTAATCACATTACAAAACGGTAACACGGCGTTAAAACGACCGCGCTTCGGCGCCCGCGATCCGACCAATAAAAGACCGAAATAAAAAATGGAGAGCAATGAGAAAAAAAAAAGAAAGGGAGGGAAAGCCACAGCTCCCTCCCCTGCCTCTGCATGGGATGACTTCACTTTCAGGGTCAGTAGACTTTCCAAAGTAACAAGCAGAGCGTATGCCACAGCGGGTCCCCTTATGTCCCAAGAAAGACCCAATTAATTCATCAATCCCCTGTCCTCTGTCACTGCCTGCCTGCATTTTAGCCCCGTTGCCAGCAGAACGGCATCCATTACCGGGCCAGGTTGTTCCACTCACACACACACACACACACACACCCACAGACGCACACATGTATGCACACACACACACACACACACACACACACACACAGCCTTCTCTTTACTCATTATATCTCATTCTACTGCCATGCCTTGCTCCCCGGCCCGACCCGGCCCCCAGCCTAGTAGCATCCGGGCCCAGCCCAGCCCAGCCTCGCCTCGCCTCGCCTCGCCTGCCTCGCCTGCCTGCTTGCCGCCTGTCCGTAATGGAGACGAGAAGAGAAGGGTAAAGGGAGTGCGGTGCGATACTAACTGTGGGAGAGCAGATGATTCTTCTCTCCCTGCAGTGTGGATTGGGGGAAGGGGGTGGCGGTGGTGGCGGCGGCGGAGGGCGGCGGCGGGGAGGGCGGCCCACAGAGGAGGGTTTGCACGGCAGGCTGATGAGAAGGGATGATGTATGTAGCGGCTGTGTCCCTGCTCTCCTCTGGCCCGTTGTCATTAATCACGGCTATTAGGCTCCCCGGCACCGGCCCGCCTGCACCCCACCGCCGCCTGCACCCGCCGGGGCCCACCGCCTGCACCCGGCCATCCCTGCACTTCCTCTTGTGTCTCATATCCATAAAGCCACATTGTAGACGACCCGGTGGGTAGCAGCAGTAGCATACACCTCCTCCTCCTCCTACTCCTCCTCCTCCTCTTCCTCCTCCTCCTCCTCGTCCTCCTCCTCCAGACCAGCTCATCCCTCCCCAGGCAGGGCAGGCTAGCATACACACACTACTAAGCTACTGAGCAGAGCAGGAGCTGAGCGTGCACGCCATGCGCCCACGTTGTTGTTATTTATTATTATCATTATCATTATTATTTCCGACATTAAAAGCCCATCGTTTGCCGTGATTACACGCACGCACACACAGTTTCGGTTTCCTGTTTTTTTGAGGGGTTTTTTTTGCAGCTTAAAAAGCGATCAGGAGTTCGGTGGGCAGTGGCGCCAGTGTCGGAGACTTTTGGGTGGTTTTCGTTTTCGTTTATTTTTTTTTCCCGGCAGACTTCTCTGTGTGTCCGTGATTAACGAGACTATGAGCGAGAGCGGCATCGCAGTACGTTCCAGCAGACTGTAGTCTAGGGGAGGGAGGGCCTGTTTTTTGGGGGGGAGGGGGGGTTTATCCCGATGGATTCAATTTGCACATCATAACCCTGCTGCTTTAAACTCTGCTGTTTGGTACTTCCTGTGTGGCGCTATCTAATCAGCAGTCTGCATCCCTCTCTCTCTCTCCCTCTCCTCCTCTCTCCTCTCTCCTCCTCTCTCTCTCTCCCCCCCTCTCCTCTCTCTCTCTCTCCCCTCTCTCTCCCTCCTCTCCCCTCTCTCCCTCCTCTCGTCTCTCCCTCTCTCTCTCCTCACCAGGTCCTAGTACGTCGTTAAGTCGCTCGCTCGCTCGCTCGCTGGCTCTCTCTTGTCCCATCCTCCGTGTCATCAAACCCAAGAGGTCTGATATGATAATGTGTGTGAACTGAAATGTGAAGGCAATTCATATCACTTTCCCAGGGCTTTGAATGTTTGATTTGCATAACCGGAGAAAATGATATTAGATGGGCATATTGATTTAATTTCATCCGAGAGTGCTGTTAATTATGGTATCATAAAAGTGTCATCTCTTTATTATCGCTTTCGGAATGGGGTTTGATGTCTGCTGTTAGCGGGAATCTCTCTTGCGTCGCGATGGGAAAAAGGCTTGGCGTCGTCGTTGCCGTGGCGATGCTCCGGAGCATAATTCTCCATAATGAGCACGGACAGGATTACAGCAAACCTCTGTGAGTGGGTTGTGTCCTCTGCGCTCCTGATTCCTCCGCCTTCCCGTTAGATCGGCGAAATGTAATGTAATGTAATGTAATGTCGCTTTAATCCGATATATCGGACACACGCGTACAGTAGTTCTCGGGGTTGTTATGTTCGGCCTCACGTCCCGGACTTGTTGTTGGCCTCCTGGAGCCTAGAAGCCTATTGGTTTGATGCAAATGGTAAATGGATTGCATTTATATCTCGCTTTTATCCAAAGCGCTTCACAGTATTGCCTCACATTCACCCATTCATACACCGACGGCGGTGTCAACCATGCAAGGTAACAACCAACACGTCAGGAGCAGTTAGGGTTCGGTGGTGTCTTGCTCAGGGACACCTCGACACTTAGCTAGGAGGGGAGGAGCCCGGGGGATCGAACCAGCAACCTTCCTGTTGGTAGACAACTGCTCTTACCTCCTGGGCTAAGAGCAGCCTTGTGTAGCTAGCCGTGCCGCATGTCCTACAATGTCCTTTCTTGGTTTTGATTTATACGCACTGAATTTAAGAGTTTAAAACTGTAACAGGTAATCTTAATGACCGCTTGAACTATCAATGCCCACCGAGGGACCGGTGTTGGAAATTAGCTTTCGGCTTGTACACAAACACGTGTACAGTGCAATCGGTCGGTGCTTCTGCGCTGTCAATGTTTCTCTGTACTTATAATAGGAATAGATAATAGAAATAATCAATACCCACGCAAAACTCTATGGGCTCGCGTGTTGAGGAACACAGCAGGGTCTGTTTTCGTCTACGTTTTTGTATCCCTAAAGACCACATTCTGATACTCTACACGCACACACACACACACATGCACACACAACCCCCCCCCCCCAGCCCTCCCCTGGAAGTAGTCTGAAGCGGGGCGGTGAGGACGCTGAACAAAATGAGGTGTCCTCCTCTCCCTGCAGGCTGAAATGCAGATCTTTACGAATGGATTCCCCCCCGAGTGCAATTTATCTAAATGAACAGCAATCATTATTCCAGATCTCGCCCATCCGTACTGCTGCAGCGCTATTGAGCAGATATCTCTTTAAACACAGCAAATAGGTGGTCCAGGTTGAAAGGAGGCTGAGTGCATTCATTACTTCTCATCCTTACCCTCCTCCACCACCACCACCTCCTCCACCCAACCCATCACCACCTCCTCCTCCCTCCTCGCTCCATCACCTCCTCCTCCACCTTCCACCTTCCATCCTCCTCAGGAGGCACAAAGAAGTGCATAATGTGCAATCTGATAAGTGTTTCTCCAGCGCACGCCGGACTCCTCCACCCTCCCTCCCTCCCTCCCTCCGTCCTCCTCCTCCTCCCACCGCCACCTCCACCCCTCTCTCCTCTCTCTGTTCTGTCCTATACATCACCCCACCCCCCCCGCCCCCGATCCCCCCCCCCCCCCCCCCCCGGCTCAGCTGTGGTTTGCTGGAAGTGAACCCGGGCGGAGGGATTGGTGGTGCGGGCTTGAAGTTGATGAATAGGTCTGGCGGTGGCGAGGAACTCCAGGGCCAAGCTGTAGGTCCGGCGGTGGCGTCGGCGGCCTCGTACCTGTGGAGAAGAACACACTCCTGACAGTGACATATTAGTTACGGTGTCTCCTGGAATCTGATAACTTCACATTTGCCACCTTGTTAAGTTTTGATTTATGTGATACCATTTCGGTAAAGTAATTGGCCTGGCCTGTTGTAGAAAATAATCAGGCCTCTCTCTCTCTCTCTCTCTCTCTCTCTCTCTCTCTCTCTCTCTCTCTCTCTCTCTTTGTGTGCGTGTACGTGTGTGTGTGTGTGTGTGCCGAGCAAAACGAAACACTGGGCCATGCTAATGAGGCGGACCCAGTCGCCGAACGGATGCTGGCAGTTATTAATGGCTGTTATGATTTACAGATGGGTGTGGATTGGATGGAGTTTGGGTGAAAAGTGACATTTAAGAGGAAGGTCTGGCGGTGGCGAGGAACTCCAGGGCCAAGCTGTAGGTCCGTCCCCGTGGCGTGTGAGGCTGATTGGCTTTGTCCTGCGCGGGCTACAGCCGCTACCGCTAGCGCTACGGCTACCGCTGCCGCTACCGCTACCGCCGCCGCGAGAGAGCGAGAGAGAGAGAGAGAGAGAGAGAGCGAGAGAGAGAGAGAGAGAGAGAGAGGGGGAGCGGACATTAAGATTAAGCGATGCTGTCGCGTCGGCGAGCAGCGTACTGCATCATCCCGGGGAGGAGACAGCTGCGGTGGTTAATCCTTCATCACCAGGGGGGAGGGTGGAGGAGGAGGAGGGTGGAGGGAGGAGAGGAGGAGAGGAGAGGAGGGGGAGGGGGGAGGGGAGGAGAGAGGATGATAGAGACAGAGACAGAGAGAGAGAGAGAGAGAAGACATCTCCAGCCCAGAGACCTAGCCTCAGCCATACGCTACATACGAATCTCTTTAAGTGACATTTAAGAGGAAGAAGAAGGGAGAAGAGAGAGGAAGGGGGGGGGGGCGGCGTGTAGGGGTGGGGTGGGGGGGGAAACCTCAGCAATGTTGGTGAAGTACTAATGAAATAGCATACCGCTAGCAAAACAATCATGTGCGTTGTCAACGCGATGTGTAATTACCCAGCAGCCACCCTGTCTGTCTGGCAGGCAGGCTGTGTGTGTGTGTGTGTGTGTGTGTGTGTGTGTGTGTGTGTGTGTGTGTGTGATGGTGTGTGTGTGTGTGTTGGTGTGTGTGATGGTGTGTGTGTGTGTGTGTTGTGTGTGTGTGTGTGAGGGTGTTGTGTGTGTGTGTGTGTGTGTGTGTGTGTGTGTGTGTGTGTGTGTGTGTGTGTGTGTGTGTGTGTGTGTGTGCCTCCCTGCCTCTGTGTGTGTGTGTGTGTGTGTGTGTGTGTGTGTGTGTGTGTGTGTGTGCTGTGTGTTGTGTGTGTGTGTGTGTGTGTGCGCGTGTGTGTGTGTGCCTCCCTGCCTCTGTGTGTGTGCATACGTGTGTGTGATGTGTGCGTGTGTATAATGAGAAGGCGGGGGGAGACGGGGGAGAGGGGTGGATCACACACGGCGCACGATCGCTCATGTTTTTCATGAACCGAGCGATTCCCCCGCCGCCGCCGTTGCCGCCGCCGCCGCCGCCGCCGCCGCCCACCACCACCACCGCCGCCGCCGCCGTCGCATTTCCGAAAGGGTCTGCTGATCATCCTCCCACCTCCCATATCCATATCGTATCGTGGGCTATTTATGAATTGAGGTAATGATGAATGGCTCCCGCATTTATAACCCGCATAAGTTAGTAACCGCGGAGGAGGCGGGCGGGCGGCCGGGCGGGCGGGGTTCTGACGAACACGGCTTTCACCAACGGCGGACCACAGCTCCAGGGCCGTATTCATGAGGCTGGCAGACGGAAGTATAATCTTCGGGAGTCTTCGTGGGGTTGGGGTCGTCCTCGCTCCGGTCCTCGCTCAGTGGAGAACTACGGGGCGTGCTGTAGCGTTCACCTTCGTCACTGTAAACAAGTCTTTTCAGGGGGTTTGGTAATGACCAATTAACGAGACTGTATTCTAAAGGGAATTGGGGAGCCCTCTCGGGGACGTGGGGTTTTAATTAGGAGGTGCCTCGTTGGATTTGAGTTAATGCAACTTAATGAAAATATGGCAAATTAATCCCCAATTGAAGGCGCGGAGAGATTTAGATATTGCCAGCCAAGCCTCTTTGTGAAAAAAAATGCAAACGACAATGAATTTCAAAAGTGATCACGGTGTTTTGGGGGACTACAATGGGCTGCCATGTTTTAATCTGGGGGTCAGCATTAAAATTAGCGGCAACGTAATCTATACAAGTCATACGAACTTTGTGTATCAGTCGATGGTACCGACGGTACATAGCTGGACAACTTGGCCCAGAAGACAGAGTAGAATAGATATACTAACGGGTGAAGTACATCAATAGGGCGATTAATCCTTTTTTTTTAAACCCGGCTATGTATAATTAGCCTGTGTTAAGCGTGTTTAAGGTGCACATGGGTTAAAAGCTTTTAAAAGTTTGGACTCAAGGCCGCCCGTCTTGCTCGAAACTATAAGCTACTTTTAATAATTGTTGGTGGTTAATTATTAACTTTTAATTGCGTTTAGGATTGGAAGCGGCCTTGCCATTAACTCTCATTACGAGCGGGACAATGTTAGGAAACAACACCGCTGCACAGGAAGTGATTAGCATATTGCAAATCAGGAAGTACACAGCTCCGCGTTTTTGTAGCTCGGAGAACGGCGAGAATTCAACAATTCTTGCACATTTTTTCCCACTAATTAATTTCACTATTTCAAAGAGAAGTACGTTTTCACCAGAAGCTTTAAGGAAACATAAACCATAAAAACGACACCTAAAGAAAACAGATTTATTTCCCCCCCCCCTTGCTCCTTTATATTGCTTTTTAAAAACTGCGAGCACAAGCCGCCTTGTGAGGGAAAACAGGCCATCCTTTGTCCTCCCAAATGTATTTGCTTATTTTCTCTTTTTTTTTCCCCCTCCTCTTCTTCTTCCTCGCTAGATGCTAACCATAATTAATATCTCACCAGCGCCGGAGGTTGTCATTTTTCAAATGGCTTCCCTGGAAATGTTCTACACCTCTTAATGGCCCTGCTAATGCTGTAGCTGTCATGTTTTGGACAGCTGCACTTTTACAAGACAAACTCAGCTGTGCCACGGAGGCCCCGGTGGACTTCCTCACTCGGAGGCTTAGAGGCTGGTACTGCCAGCTGGTTGATAGCGCACACATAACATTTGATTAATCTCCACCGTGTGCCCGTGACTGGCGAGTCACCTTCCAGTAGCGTCTCCAGGGTCCTCTCTCCACCGCCGCCGCCGCCGCCGCCTCCGCCGCCGCCGCCGTCGCACATTTCCTCCCCCCGTTTCCTGACGAACGTCACGGCGGGGCGAACGGCCCTGAAAACAAATGGAACCATATGACTATTTACAGGTGGTCTCCGCGGCCCTGTGGCATTCAAAAGCAAAGCGAGAGGGCCGACGACTGGTGAGTCGCCAAAGGAAACTATTAGGCTGGAATTTCATGGCTACAGTTTAATTTGGCAACCGCCCCCACCCCCGTACGACCTCTATATACAGTATTTTACGTTTCAATCTTTTAGCCATTACACGTCATTAAAGGCCTTCCTACAGTATCTACATTTTGGAAGTGTCGGAATGTTCCCAGTCCAGTAAAATGCAATGTGAAACGATAACACTGTTGGGATGGATGGAGGAATGGATGGATTTCTAGTTATCTAGCGGGTGTGCATCTACACCCTTGCGAAGGGCTCAAGCGTGCGACTAGTCCAGGGTTTCGATGGGAAACGTGTGCGCAATGGCAGCCACTGCGAGGCCAGCGCCATCGACTATGGCGTCCGTCCGCCTACAGCCACGTCCTCAACTAAGCCCCGCCTCTTTCGACATCAACCCAGCTCCGATTTGATTAGTTTTATTTTTCTATTATTTGCTCATCATGTGGTGGTCAAAGTCAAAGTGTTTTTATTGTCACATGTACATCACAACACAGGACGATTCTGCACAGTGAAACTTGTGGCAGGCGACAGTATGTAAGAAGTAGGTAAAAAATAAGAGAAAAATACATAAATATACAGTATATAGAAAAATAATGTGCTAACATGGTGTGCTAACATATTCTTTTAATTGATTTTATTTTATTGTATTTTATTTTTGTGTGCTGAAGTCGGCAAATTCTTTGATTCTGTTTATTTTTTGTACTTTTGCGCAGTGTAGTGTTCTTAAATATTTATTTTATCTGCGATTGTGCAGAAATATTTCTTTGATTTCGTGATTCTGCGGCTTTTCGTTTTGAGAACTTCACGACTACCACGGACATTCGAATGACAGACAGCTATTTTAAATCTCAAGGTGTGTCTTGTTGCGTTTGGAAGATGTGTGTATTTATAAAGCCACAGATCACTTACGATCACAACTATTTAAGAAACGCAACGCAGCCCATTAGGCTGACCAACTTTAGCAGATATTTAGTAAATATTCTGCCCCAGACAGAATGGGTGCAGTGTTGAGGGAAAGGCCTACATTGTTGAAATCCTTTTTTATCAACCCTGTTGTCTTGCTGGCTTCACGGCTGGATTTGTTTCATATGTAAAGCAGTACTTTGTAAGGCAAAAGTACAAAGTTCACTTTACAAAACAAACTATAAGGGCTTTATTTAACTTTGGACGTCAGCTGCCTCTGCCGGATAACAGACCCATGACCAAAGCCACGGGTTTGAGGCTAACCCAGCGATTTGCGGCAATTCTCTTGGTCTGTTTTAACTTATGACACACGGTCGAGAAGGTCATTTAAATCTTGTAGCATGAAAGCAAGAAGAAGCTCGCCAACATTTGACAAGATAAAGGAAAGTTATTTTCCTGCATTATATTTCTAGTTGCAAACGATGTACGCTCGCTTCCGTCTGTATTTCTGCAAGAATGATCTTCCCAAATTCCTGCATAATTACACATTTAGAGAAATATACTGTGTGTGTGTGTGTGTGTATGTGTTTGTGTGTGTGTGTGTGCGCGCGCGCGGCCGATATCACTTGTAAGAAAAGTAGTTTACCACAATCTGCGTTGAGATCCCACAGTGGTGGCACTTCATTCCAGATAAGGTCTCTCCTTCCTGTAAGCAGATATTGTTCCCTGCGAGATGCTTATCATAATTCATGGGAGTTCAACTCGAGTTCAGGACAGCTGTTTGCGTAACACACACACACACACACACACAGTCACACACACACACAGTCACACAGACACACAGTCACACAGACAGAAACACACAGAAGAAGCCGAGAAGAAGTGGAATGAATGCGATTCCAGCAACTCTGTGAATCGGCTAAATTGAATACAGCCTTCTAAATGAAACATTAAAGCCCCCCCTCTTTGAATAACTATATACTTTTCTCTTTTTTCTAATAGCAATAGTATGTGGTTGGAGTGATGGATCGGGACAGGGGCCACACATATGGCGATCACAGGACCATGAAAAATGAAGATTCCACATGTGGGTTCTGAGGGACGTGAACCTTGAACGCACTCAAATTACAGAAGTCACACGGAGGTGTTACGAGGGGTCGGCGGTACGAGAGAGAGAGACAGAGAGACAGAGACAGAGAGACAGAGAGAGAGAGAGAGAGAGAGAGAGAGAGAGAGAGAGCGTAGGCCTGGCTCTCACAGAATGTGTTGATCGAGCGCATACACAAGCCAAGCGTCGGTGGTTTACAACTCCATCTTTGTTTGAAGGCACAGCATGACGGTGGCCCTTCAACCACACCACCACCACCACCCACCACCACCACCCACCCCCACCCCCACCAACTCCCCAAAACCTCCCTCCCCAAAACCTCCCTCCCACCGTCTCCCATTTTCTAGAAGCTTAGACCTGGTTGTTTGATGAGGGCTTATCCCCTCAGCTGACATATTATCGTTGGACAGGCCCCCGGCTGTGCCAGGAGAACAAGCCACGCACGGGATTAGCCAACACACTTGTGCTAATGCAGTCAAACTGTCAGGGAGATCAAAGCCACTCGCTCCAGATTAGCGGCAATTAAAGTAGGTGACCCGCCAGAAACGAACGGCTCGGGACGCGCTCACCTGTTAGCGAGGCGGAGACAACCGCGAGGCAGCCGTGGTTCTCGCCATCGCCGCGTTTTATTTTTTTTTAAACGCGGAAATTATATTATCGTCGTAAAACCGAAAGTAAAAGGGATAAGATTATCGATTGTGGTTTTTTTGGGCCAGTAACATCGTTTTGGGCAAAGTTAGCCATTCTAGTCAACTAAACAGATATAGATATAAAAAGCGACCTAAATACTAGTTTGTTATGTGGCCCTCCCAGCCCCCCCACCCCCTCAATATACAGTATATATATATTTTTTTCTTTTACAGAGCTGGTGCAACGCAATTCTGTTATTGCTTTTCTACACTGAAGCAATTTAGCAGAAATGTCACTTGCTTAAGGGCAAGCCTCGCTTTTATTACAACACCCGTCGTCTGCTGCGCCGCCTCCACACATTCCCTCACGTATTGTTAGGTAGCATCGTGTACATTTACTCTTCCAAAAAGTTATAAAAACACGCGAGAACGCGCAAGACGGTTTTTTCCGATCTTTCCTTAAGGGCTCCGATCGGAGTCTCTCGATCGATAAACGGAAAAGGATTGGAGGAGTGAGGTGGGGAGAGGGGTGGTGGGTTCTGGAAATGCTGCGGAGGTGACAGGACCTATTTCAGTAATGCTAACGCCGGAGCCCGAGGCATCTGAAGTGCAGCTGGCTGCCGGGATGGACGGCAGGTCATCCGGAGGCCACGAGAGGCTCCTCTCTCTCTCTCTCTGATCCGGGCCTGTGTTCACGACGGATGAATGACGACCGACTGACGTGACTGACTGACTGACTGACTGCAGAGTCAACGGTAAAAACTATAAATGTCCTCGTCTCGCACACCGACCCCCCAAAACCCGCCCCCTCGAAAGTTTGGTTTATTTACATTCTCAGATAGCGTCCACGCTCAAGCCTCCGCTGTCAGGCCACGGGGGGGATGATGAATCACCTTTTCGACGGCGTTTTGCACGCTCGCTGAAAAACATTTCTGGGAAAAGTGAAGTTGTTTTTTGTTTTTTTACACGGCGACATGTCCACCGCCAGCCAGCGCCACCGCCGCCCGCCCGCCTGCCCGCCCGCCACCCGGGTCGAGGAGGAACGGACTGAAAGGAGCTTTCATGAGCTCGTCTCGCCGCGTCGATTTTTTTTTCCCTCCCACTTTGCCGGAGTGCCCCGCTTTTCCAAACTGGATCCAGCGGGAACGGCGGGCGGAACCTCGTATAAATGTCAGGACCGGCGCACTTCGGAGCGCTGCCTCGCTCCATAAATTACACACAACACTAATGAGCAAGTGAGGAAAAATAATGAGAGAAAGAAAGAAATAGTGTGAGACGGAGAAGAAGAAGAAGAAGAAGAAGAAGAAGAAGAAGAAGAAGAAGAAGTAAAAAAAAGGGGACGACTTGAGTGGGAGACATTAGCGGTGGAAAAATAACCAAGAGGTTCAACACCCGGTGGGTTCTGCTCTGCGACGAAACGCAATGAGAGAGAGAGAGAGAGAGAGAGAGAGAGAGAGAGAGAGAGGGAGAGGGAGAGAGAGGGGAGAGAGAGCCTGTTTGATGTGGGTGCCTAGTGTCAACTGTGTTTGGACAGTCACGGGGTGTAGCCAACAAGCTTTTGACTGCTCCGCAGAACACAGACCACCACAGAGTGGCACACACACAGGAGCGCCTGTGTGTCCTCAGGCTGCCCGGCATACATTCTATCACCTGAGAGAACAGAGAGAGAGAGGGAGGGAAGGAGAGAGAGAGAGAGAGAGAGAGAGGGGCCACGGTGGTGGAACACACAGGCTTCCTGTTGGAGGGCGGGGATCCGACCCAATAGAGCAGATAAAACGTTGACCCCGCCGCGACCTTTTGTGTTGTGAAGGAACACGCTGTACGACTGACTTTAACGTTGCTGCTGCTGCTGCTGCTGTTGTTGTTGCTGCGACTTTCCAGCATGACTCCTGTCTCGCGTTTTAAGGCTGAATTTGAGTCACTCCATTGAGATGTCTGAGGAAAATGTCAACATTACAGTGTGTGTGCGTGCGTGTGTGTGTGTGTGTGTGTGTCACTGTGTGCTTTCTGACTCCCAGCACCAGTCCCAACCGAGTTTGGGACAGAGTTTCTGTTTATATGCCTTGCTGTTTATTTAGCTTATATTTCTCATTCTCATTCCATTGCGGTAAATACTGTAAATAGTGTGGACATTCTGATTGTGATCCCTCCAATTTGTGATATTTGTGATTATATTTGTATTATTCTTGCGCGTTCCGCTGGGCATCGCCGCTTTTTCATTTCGCTGCGCATCCTGTATGCGTACGCGAAACAAATAAACTTCTTGAATCTTGAATCTCGAACCCTTCAACAACTCAATCCTGAGGTCTGTGGTGCCGGAATGAAATAAATAGTTTTGAGAGAGTCTTAGGTTTGTCCGCCTCCACCCACTAAATCAGCCCGCGCATAAAAAGAAAGAAAGAAAGAAAGAAAGAAAGAAAGGAGGCGATCTGCGAAAAGGAAAACAACCCAAGGAGCCGAGGCCTGCCTGTCAGGGGCATGAAGACGTATGAACTGAGACGCATTTCATGGGAGGGGGGGGGTGGGGGGGGTGCAGAATGGAAAGAAATCATTGCCCCCACTTTGTAGTAGTGTTGAGGCGGGGCGCACGGCCTCATTTGAAGTACAGCGAGCCCCGCACAAGTTATTACTGCGGGAAGGCGATCCGTCAACGGGCAGCTCTGGCCTGTTTTGGCACAGCCGATGTTGCCGGGATCACAGAGAGAGAGAGAGAGAGAGAGAGAGAGAGAGAGAGAGAGAGAGGAGAGAGGAAGAGAGAGAGAGAGAGAGAGAGGAGAGGAGAGAAGAGAGAGAAAGAGAAGAGAAGAAGAGAGAGAGAGGAGAGAGAAAGGAGAAGAGGAGAGGAAAAAGAGAAAGAGGAAGAGGAAAGAAGAGAGAAAGAGGAAGAGACAAAGGCCTTCTACTAGTCGGCTTCTTCTCTCTCCTTTCTCATTGTCAGACTCTGCTGCGCAATTACCGGCCCGAAAGGACCTTGGATGCGGGCGAGCGACCATTAATTCCGCTTCTGTGTCCCGGGACACTCCTGACACGTCGGAATTCTTCTCGCCGTCCTCGTCGCCGTGGCCGTTGCCGCGGTTGCCGGGGAAAAAGGCGGGGGCGAGGCGGCCGGGGGCCAAGCCTCGCCGGCACCGGCGGCGGAGAAATTGATGCCATCATTAATGTAATTAGGTTCACTAAGTCGGCAGTATGTCATGGCACACTTTTGTGTGGGAACGTGTGGGAATTTAGTCGGAAAAAGGGCGAAAAGGGAAAGGGGTAGAGAGACGCTCCGGTGACTTGTCGGTAGTGAGATAGCAGGGAATGACTGCTTCCTCTGGTGAAATCTCGTGAATGTCTTAGCTGCAGTTCTCGGCTCTCGCCGGTTTCCTTACGTGATACTAGGGTTACTGTCGGTCTCCTCATCTCTACGTCACGGCTGCTCAGTCCTATACTCCTTCTGATCGAGTGCTCATATGCATCTCGCTCTCTCGTGCTCTATATATCTCCTTCCTTTGCTGCGTTCTTCTCTGTCTCGTACCCCTCTCCTGCTATTTCCCTTACTCCCTTAATTCTATCCATGGTCTCATCAATGTTTACTACTCTTGTTCTCTTATCTCTCTGCCTCTTTCTCTAGTGTCTATCTACTCTCTACTCTCTGTTATGAGTTCGATCGCTTTTCCGGTGTGTCAGTCTCTGCTAAACCTCTCACATCTGGGCGCGTGCAACATCACTTCCGCCACCTCACCCCCCACACTCCTACATCACAATCCCTTCCTCCTCGTTCCGTTCCTCCGTATTGGCTGCTTGTGATAGGTGGGCGTGCAGTAGCTCAGGAGGTCAAGACGCGGTTGTTGTCTCGTGTCAAGCTCTTGAGTTATGCGACAGTTGACTCCTCGGTCCCTAAGTTGCGGAGTATAATGCAATCCCCGGTTCTATTTGGTCATCGAGTGGATCAAGCGTACGCCCGGACTGCTGAGCACGTAGCCTGGGCCCTAGCCGTGTTTGGCTAGCCTTGTTATTATTATGATTATTATTATCTTGCATCTTATGGTGTGTGTGTTTTATGCTGATGGAGAGGAAGAGGAAGAGGAGGAGGAGGGAGGAGGAGGAAGGAAGAGGAGGGGAGGAAGGTGAGGAAGAGGAGGGTGGTGATGGTGTGGGTGGAGGAGGGTGTGTGTGGGTGGTGGTTCAGATATGCGTCGCATGGTGCAGAACCATTCATGGTCGGGCACATGGTTCGTATTTCTGCGTGGTGTTTGTTCGGTGTTGCCTCAGCATCGATGGACGCTGGGCTCGCAGGGTCGTGTGACAACGATGTCTATGGCGGGTGGATGGGTCAGTGTTATGGGTGTGAAGGCAGGCCTTGTGGTCGGACAGCCGGCTGGGGGGGTGGTGTGGGCTTTGCGGTCGTCGGCGGTTCGCTGGGCGGGTTGTGCGAGCAGAAGCAGATGTAGGTGTGTTTGTTTTATGCTGTTTCCGTTCTATAATCTATGCTTATACCAGAAGGTGTCCGATGTCCGCGCAAAATTACAGCATCGTGGACTCCACACCCTCCATCCAACCACTCGCACGAACCCGACTAGTGCGCTCAGGCATAAACGACCCCACAGCGGTAGAAGCATCTTAGAATCAGGTACATCTGAACTGTTTATAAAGCTGCACGCGGCATCGAAGGGAATCACGTCCGTTATCCGCCCCCCCCCCCGCCCCCCCGCCCCCCGCCGCCACCCCCGCCCCTACGCCCACGCCCAGCCGAACCTCCACGTTAGCACCTTTAAGGTTAGCCGTGCATTATGCAAATTTGGTGTCATCGAATGTTTTTAAGGGGTCTTAGCTTGCAGGATATTAGACTCACGATGAAGGAAAGCCTTCAATCTGCGCGGCCTCATGACCACCGCGACAGAGCAGAAAGCACCTCCCCCTATCCTTAAGACACGCCTAAGAACCCTTTAAAACATTTCACGAGACACCGAGAACTAAGAATTGCTTGCACGGCTCTCTTTTTGATGTGTATCTTTTTCTTTTTTTCTTTATTGGAGTTTATTTTAACTTCACTTTATTTTTATTTTTACATGTTATTTGTCTTTATCTCGTTGACTACTTAATGTCGTCGTGCTAAGGTTTGTGAGGCGGGCGCGGGTTTCCGGATTTTAGTCGGACGAGAGCTGGAGAGAGCGGGGGGGGGGTGGGTTTATTATTGCGGGTTTTTTATTTGAGGGTTTAGAGGGGCGGGCGGGAAGGGCGGGGGGGGGGGCGGGGGGCTGCTTTGGGGTTGGTTAGTTCACAGATGCGGGCGGGGGGGGTCGGGGAAATCATGCCAACCGGCGGCTCGGGTTGTTTACAGTAGAATACTGAGTCCAGGCGCTGGGGTGCGTACGTTCGGGGGTGGCACGGGTTCGTATTTTTAGTCGACGGAGTTGGGGGCCGTGGGCCATGGAGGGGGTTTTTATTTAAGTCACGGACTGAAGAAGGCGCGCCGGGTTTAGTCTACGATAAAGAAAGGCTTTTTTTAGACGGACTTTTTTTAGAGACACAGACGTAGCCTTAGTCACGCCGCACACACCCACCACGACCACACCCACCCACACACAACGACCCAACCCGGATGTAGTCACGACTGAAGAAGCCCTTATCTGCCCGACCATTCGACAGACCACACATCGTGAACCACAATTCACGGAGACAATCACAGATCAGCATTGATAGTGGGACGCAGGTCGGAAATCCCCTTGAACCGGCGCCTCCGTGTGCGCCAAATCAACACGTCGGCGCTCACCCAACGGTTTGAGGTGCGCACGGGAGCGGGGCGCACGGAAGCGCGCGGAGGCTTTTATGGTGCATTGTGACCAATAAACCAGTAAAATGTTTGAATTGGGAAATCTAACATTGCACAAAGGGTGATATTATGCTGCTAGTCATAGCGAATATACAGTAGAAGTGCTTGTTTTGATTCTTGCGCAACGTATGCGGAACACAGTTGCGTGGTATAAGTGATTATGACATTTATGAAATGGAAGCAGAAATCCACAAACAAACAAACAACTTAATTCTCTTTCCTGGGCCTCTGCACACACACACACACACACACACACACAGACAGACAGACAGACAGACACACACACACACACAGGAAGGAGCATATCAGACACAAATAAGGAGTCACTTGACCTTCCATAAACCACGGCAATAAACATCTTGTAACACGTCCAAATATCTGCATAGAGCCTCGTGTTGTTGCCTGAGCATCTGTGTCGGATCTGAATAACTAGCATGACTCCTGTGCAGATGGTCACAGGATGTGACCACCACCACCACCACCACCACCACCACCTCCTCCTCCTCCTCCTCCTCTCGTTGGCTGTTCCTATCAATCTACCAGTAAATAGCTCCTTTGACGCGCCTTCGGTCCGGGGCCTCCTCACATGACCGGCCGCCATCTTGAACTCAACACACAACACACGGAGGAGGAGGAGGAGGAGGGAGAGGGGGGAGAGAGAGAGAGAGACAGAGAGAGGGAGACAGAGACAGAGAGAGAGAGAGAGACAGAGAAAGAGGCAGAGAGAAAGACAGAGAGAGAGAGAGACGGAGAAGGGGAGAGGGAAAGGGGGAGAGGGGTAGGGAGACAGAGAAAGAGAGAGAGAGAAAAGAGACAGAAGAGAGACAGATAGAGACAGAGACTGTGTGAGAGAGAGAGAGACAGAGACAGAGAGAGGGAGAGAAACAGACACGAGAGAGAGAGAGAGAGAGAGAGAGAGAGAGAGAGAGAGAGGACAAAGACTAAGAGAGAGAAAAAGAGAAAGAGAGAGAGAGAGCAGACTAGTAGAATGGCCTTTTTTTCTTCCCTTCTCCCTTTTCTTCTTCTCCTTTCAAAACATAGCGCCACACATACATCCTGCCGGAACTTTTGACCTAATTCTGGCAGGCCGTGAGTCATGAGTTATCCCCCCGCCCCCCCCTGATATCGCTCCTTTGAAATCTTAATGTCCAACTGCCCTTCTCCGTGGCCCCCTGCTCAACAGCTAAATCAGATTTATAACTACTGTCAGGGGCCGGGATGACAGAGAAATTAATCTTTCCTTCATGAGCGTACATCTCGGGCATCTGGACCGCTGATCTGGCCCTAACAAGCGCAGGGGTCTCGGGGAGCTGTCTTTTAAAGTTGACGTGTTCACGGCCGGAGATGAATGGCTCTTGGTCGCAGGAATCTATTTATGCGGCGGTTATAAAGCGCTGGGGGCCACCAGACGCCGGGGACGGTCCGCCGCGGCGCGTTACCGTGAAACTATAGCGCATATGCCGCCATATGTCGAGATCCGCAGACAGACGCCACATGTCCGGAACCCGGGAGCCACAGTTAAACTATTTTCCGTTCGAAGAATGAAAAGTTTTTAAAAAAAAGCGATGATCAAAATAGTCATCGTAAAAAATGTTCTCGTTCCTTTTGTAAAATGTCACAATTATTGTTGTTAATGTTACTTATTTTTCCTTGAATGCAATCAGTTTGATTACTTCATGACTGAGTGATTTGAGGAGTAGTAGTCGTAGCAGCAGCAGCAGCAGCAGAGAGGATTGTGGGGGAATTTCAAAGAGAAGTTGAAAGGCAAGACCACCCTGACGGCGGTGAGAGGGCTTTATGTCCCGTCGACGGCGTCAGCACACGAGCCTGCCCGGCCACCGGCGAGCCCGCCTCCCCTTCTCCCCATCACATGACTCCCAACCACTTCCCTCCGCTGACTCCCAAACAAAAGATGCTTTGAGGTCAAGCCTCTCGCCCCCTCCCTCCATCCGCCCGCCGTACCTTGTGAACCGAGACCGCCGCCGCCGCCGCCGCCGCCCGAGAACAGGAACAACTTCTCCTGCTGCTGCTTCAGAGAAAATGAGGAATTACGTGTCAACTAGTCGTATAATGTTGTGTATCGTGAAGCTATTTTCCATATTATCCATGTTTGTAGTTTAGTTTAGTTTCGTTTATTACTTTATTTGACAGGGACACTGCATGCTAATAACATTTCTGAAAATTATGCCAGAGTTTTCATCTGTAGTCCCCGGGCAGGCGATAGTTGAAAGCACAAACATTAAGAATAGAAGCGTTAAAAATACAATCCAGAGGAAAATACAAGCAGAGGAAATATGCAGATATATGTTTTTTTGGTGTATGATGTATGTTTTTGATGTAGCCGCTCCAGATGTATGGTTTTTGTTTTGGTTTTTAAGTTTACCGTCGAGATTTGACACAACATACCAGTACAAGACTACAAGAGTACACGCATGTTAAAAAGTGGTCTAAAATGTCCAGTTTAAAGAGTGTCCACCCACCGACGTATGCTAACTAGACCAGTTGTACACCATACATCTGGGCGCACACTCCCACTTGTGATGTCACTTCGTCACAATGACCATTTTAATTACATGGCCATTTTTTAAACGGCTTGTAATGGCTAATCACGCTCAGACCTGGGGTATAATAGGGCCCCTTTAAGACCGGTCCAGGTTAAAACTTGAATAACGACAGAAACTTGACTTCACTCATTCCTGGGGACCATGATGAACTTAAAGATGTGACCCCTTTCATATTCATGACCTACGCCCCCCCGCCGCCCCGCTCCCTTGGTGGGGGTTCTGGAGTAAATCAAAATCAAACATCAAACGAAGGCCTCACGACACCAGGAGGTGTCAAGATGTGTCTCCCACCCCGGCAGGGCCAGCATCCATTTTGTGTGAAGCACAAAACCGTGTCCTAACTCCTCCTCCTAACACGCCACTAACACATTAATACAGGCCGCCATCAGAGGCAAGAGGTCGAGGTAGGAAGGCAGAGAGACAGAGAGAGAGAGAGAGAGAGAGAGAGAGAGAGAGAGAGAGAGAGAGATGGTCAACATATAGAATATGAACCACCGTATGTATACCTTAGTTTCATATAGACTTCCTCAAGGATTATTTTGACGTCTTAACAAATCCAGGCACTAGCTCCGGAGGTCGCGCTACCTCCTTCAGCTGCCTGGAAGATGGAAAGGTTGCCGGTTCGATCCCCAGCTTCCGCCTATGCTAGCTAAGTGTCGAGGTGTCCCTGAGCAAGACACCTTTAACCCCAACGAGCTGGCTAACCCCATCACCTTGCATGGTCGACACCGCTGTCGGCGTATGAATGGGTGAATGTGAGGCAATGTTGTCAAGCGCTTTGGATAAAAGTGCTGTAATATAAATGCAATCCATTCACCGTTCATCATTTCACTTCTCACTGGACACATAACTCAGGGATCGCTTCCTGCATGTCCCCCGGGTTCCCTCTCACTGGTCCTCGCGGGCGGATGATCCATGGCGGTTGTACCAGCTAATAAAGAACGGGTTACACGGCCTCCGAACGGATTATCTCCGGGCCCCGGAACATGGTCCTGCTAACAGAGCATGCATTAGGCTAAGTCCGGCTGTATATCGTACGTTCTATAACCCCCCCACCGCCCCCAAAAATGTACAAAAAAAAAGGTCAGGGAAGAGTCAACAAGGGATGAAAGTATGAGGTAGCGCTTTGGCGTCCTGATCCGTCGGCAATCCCTTTAAAATGAAACATTCATGGGGCTGTTCCCAGGCAGGCAAGCGCTTCTCTCTGGCGGCCAGGCAAACTGTTCCATCGTGCAAGGTAGCTAGCTCCTCGAGTATCCTCTTGTACTTGTCTCTTATATATAATACAGTATCTCTGAAACTTGGTCTGTTCAAATGGTACTGCATACTTATTGTCGCGTTTGGACAAAGGCGAAACGTGTTAAATGTCGAAACGAGGTATTATCGGACCGCATCGCGTCGAGAGTAATATGCCGTATTCCGATTTTTTTTGCCGCTTCGTCTCGTGAAAATGAATCTGGAATATACGAGAAAACAAATGGAAAGTTGGACTGGACATTTCACAACGGCAGTGTTAGTCCAACTAAAACACAACATCTATGATTTAACAACCGAGCTATAAATATCGTGAAGCCGCAAACAAGCTAAAACTCCTGGAAACATATAATCAATCATATGTTTATAGACGGGCGCCAACGTGTAAACAACAGCACGGAACGGCCTGTGAAATCGGATCCAAACAAACAATTTTCTCAACATAAGAGTCCAAAATTGCCGTCTTTGTGAACGAGTAACGGGCAAAGTAACATTAACACCGCACTCATGGATCACTTAATGAATTGTATGCAAGTATAGCCAATCAAAATAACTGCTTATCAATCAACTACTTGATTAAAAGCAAGCTGTATACCTTTTATGCATGCTATCCACGGTGACTTCCTTATGTGAACTATTGGCTTTGAACCATTATTATTGCTAAACAATGTACTTCACAGCAAACTCTCTTCTAATAAACCCTACGTTGCGAAGCAGTCCGGCGCTAAATCACCGGCGCCTTAGAAGTCCATTAGTCCAAGGATACGCCGTTAAAACGCCGGTAATGGCCTCATAAACTCGGCAACAGCGCTCCAAACATTCCTAATGTTGTTTCATAAGGGTCGGAAAGTGGCCCTGGATGAGTGAAATCGCAAGGAAAGGAAAGCGAGGGGATTGCTGACACGTTGCTTTCTCACGTCTTGTGGGTTTTTGATGTATGTGTTTTAAGCTACAAGGGGCTATTTGATCGCACCGCGGTCGTACCCCACGAACGCAACGAGCGAATACAGCGTGTGGATTTAACACGCGCCCGCGTTAAAGTCAAGAGTGTTAAGATATTAAATTAAACGCGCGTAACAACCCCAGAGCGAAAAGAAAAATAGAAAAGAGTTTGCCGAGGGCCACCGACTCGTACGGGCCGGTTGTTGTCGTCAAATTAGACGCAACTTAACTCAACAACACCGCTGGAAGAGAAAAGAGCGAGCATTTGAGTGAAACTTGACGAACGGCACACAGAGATTTATTGTTGCAAAAATCCATTAAGAGGCTTGAAGCTTGTAAAAGCTCCCACTGTTGAATTAATCTACTTCACCCCAAAAGAATATTAATTTCTTTGAGTCCACCGCGGCAGATTTCCTTTTTCAGCCCTTCCCAAAGAAGGATGGAATTATGATTTGAGTTGTTCATTCATCACGCTCACCCCCTAGCACCTAGCACCCCTCACCGGCCCCCCCGGCACGTCTGACGAGATAAAGTCCCTTCTCATCGATAACATTTCAGCAGGATCTTCCAGGAGTCGGGACTCGCCGCAGACTGAGACTTCGCCCCGGAGACAGTGACGAGCCCCCCCCCTCCTCTCTGTCCGTTGTCACTTCCCATTTCCAGTCAGATGCTACTTCCCGCGGGCTTCTGCCAATAATAACTTGTCAAAATAACACAACACGTCCTGGCACCAAAATAAAGGCCGTCTCAGTTGTCAATTAAGGAGACCTCCTCACGCCGACACTTGTGACTTAAAAGAAACAGCCGAGACTCTGACAAATTCGAGGCGACAGATGAGTAGGCTACACACATCGCGGACGTATCGTAATGCGCCTTAAGACACGGGAAACAACTGACAGCATTGGCAGGTCTTGTGGAGTAGCGATTTCATTCGCCGCTCCAGTCGGGGCGTCTGAGACATCTTGGACTTTGTCTTTTAAATCTTTCCACAGTTTCGGAAAAAATTGTTCGGTTCCATTTAAAATGTATGGCGAATGGGAAATGTGGGTTGCAGACACACTCTGCACGGTCTGAACTTGTTCAGTGGGAAGGCGCGAGGAGAAACGAATGAAGAAGAAGAAATGAATGACGTCTACAACACCGTAATGTTTACGCCGTATGCCGAGCGCAGCTGTAAACAAGAGATCCATCGACAGCGGCTCAGATCATTGACGCAACCTTGAGAAGTATCCCGTCGTCTACTACTGTGTTCACATTGAACCGGAGAATGCAGGCGAATGCATCACGGTCCAAGCCCGTCGAGGTGAATACCTCGCATGCTTGTCCTCGGCCCGAGAGACACGACACTAATTCCTGACTGAAGTCTTCCTCCTGCTCTTTGGCTAATCCTGTCGCTGTGAAATGTGACAAGATCATTCTTTAGGACTTCTTCTTAACAGAAAAAAGACGGGGGCCATAATCTGCCCCATCGCCGCAGACGCTCATCCCAGCCCTGCGCGGTCCCACCGGGTGTCAGGCAGGACACGCTACACCTGCACGCATTTTAGCCCTGGCTTCTTAAGCCCCCCCCCCCCCCGTGAATTAAATCTAGCGAGGAGAAGATGATGGTGGTGCAATGTTGGCCGCCGCCAAACTCTACGTCTCAGGTGAGCATTGCGCGCGATCGAATGAATACATTATTTATGTCAAATGGTTTTCTACACATACAAACGTGAGGCGGTACACATGAATGACTGCTAAATTAAACATGGCTCCAGCGGTATGCCAAGGCACTGCCAGATCGCGGTTGGAAACCTTAACTATCTGCCATGCTCGGGTTTAACAAAAATGTGAAATGTATTTCATTGACTTATTCCCCGATGCCATAAGACAAGTAGATCGGGTCTTTAAGAGGCTTCCACAGAAGTTTCCTTGAGAAAACTTGAGAAAAAAGGCCTAATGTGGCAGCTGTCGCGCCGATCCGCCGTCCGTTTTGCGCACGCTGACGCGGCGTGGCGTACATGAAGCTAACGCTAACGTTAAGCATGACCGCGGCGCGTCAAGATCCACACCTAGCTCGTGGCAAGTGGACGACAGCATAATCTCTACGAGGTTTCAACCCCCCCCCCCCCCACCCCCGCACACACACACACACACACACACACACACACACACACACACACACACACACACACACACACACACACACACACACACACACACACACACACACACACACACACACACACACACACACACACACACACACACACACACACACACGCCCTCTCAGCAGTTGAACTCTTGCACAGCGAGGCACAGAGATGGACACACACCACACACACACACACACACACACTCAAAACAGCAGGAATAGAGACAAAGAAAGACACATTAAATTCAGGGTC
>PIJE02001164.1:65000-77821 GCA_002895965.2 Coryphaenoides rupestris | reverse complement strand
CAGCAGCAGTTTTAACTCCCGCCGCCTGTGCGAGAGAGACAAACTAAGTGAGGTGGCGAGGGCGTGTGTGTGTGTGTGTGTGTGTGTGTGTGTGTGTGTGTGTGTGTGTGTGTGTGTGTGTGTGTGGTGTGTGTGGTTGTGTGTGTGTGTGTGTGTGTGTGTGTGTGTTGTGTGTGTGTGTGTGTGTGTTGTGTGTGTGTGTGTGTGTGTGCGGGGTGCGGCGGTTGAATGTGGATTATGCTGTCGTCCACTTGCCACGAGCTAGGTGTGGATCTTGACGCGCCGCGGTCATGCTTAACGGTAGCGTTAGCTTCATGTACGCCACGCCGCGTCAGCGTGCGCAAAACGGACGGCGGATCGGCGCGACAGCTGCCACATTAGGCCTTTTTTCTCAAGTTTTCTCAAGGAAACTTCCGTGGAAGCCTCTTAAAGACCCGATCTACTTGTCTTATGGCATCGGGGAATAAGTCAATGAAATACATTTCACATTTTTGTTAAACCCGAGCATGGCAGATAGTTAAGGTTTCCAACCGCGATCTGGCAGTGCCTTGGCATACCGCTGGAGCCATGTTTAATTTAGCAGTCATTCATGTGTACCGCCTCACGTCTGTATGTGTACGTGTGTGTATAATACGAGAATACCGTTTGACATAAATAATGTATTCATTCGATCGCGTGCAATGCTCACCTGAGACATAGAGTTTGGCGGCGGCCAACATTGCACCACCATCATCTTCTCCCCGCTAGATTTAATTCACAGGGGGGGGGGGGTCCCCCCACCAAAAAAAGAGGATTTTACAAGTCTTTCATCGTTTCTTTCTTTCATTCCGGTCTGGTTTGGTTTGGTTTACTCTTCCCCAATGAGAGTCGGGTCATGATCACGTCGCCCGCGGTCTCTTTCCCGAGAAACAGCAGCACCAACCCGGCCTGGAGGAACGGCACAGGCGCAGGCTCCACGGTCCGCATCCAGGCGATCCACTCGGCGTCTCCCACCGACCCGTCGCGACAGGCCAACCGTCTGCCCATCAGGGTGCTGAAGATGCTGGCGGCACGGGCGGGACACCTCTTGCACCCGGAGTACCTCCAGCCCCTACCGTCCACCCCGATCAGCCCCATCGAGGTACGTGGTGGTGGTGGTGGAGCTATCTATCTATCTATCCATCAATCTGTCTATCTATCTATTTATATACACCAGACATGTGGATAATGTGTATTTTTAAATTGTCGTCTTCACACAGACCCTCTCAACTTGAACTGTTGTGAATTACACGCCGACAAGTGTATGCGCAATGCGTTAAAACCCGTGCGTAATACACGCACTACGAAAGGCGCTGCCCCAAAAAATGTGCCCAAAAGCGGGCGTATGTGCGCGTACGGAGCCTGCGTGTGGGAATAGACCGCGTCAAAATGTATGTCCAAATGGATCACTCGGACAGTCCATTGAGACTGTGTTTTGTAATTTTTTGTGTGTGTTTTACATTACAGCTGGACGCCAAGAAGAGTCCCCTGGCTCTCCTGGCGCAGACCTGCTCGCAGATCGGCAAGCCGGACCCGCCGTCCTCTTCCTCGTCCTCCTCCTCCAAGCTCTCCTCCGGGAGCACCAATGGATCTAATGACGCGAAGGAGAGCACCAAGTCCGGACCGCTGAGGATGAGCGACATCGGCGCCGAGGACAAGTCCAGCTTCAAGCCGTACGCCAAGACGTCGTCAGACAAGAAGGACGCGGCGGCGGCTGCGGCTGCTGCTGGGGACAGAACGGGTTACCGGGTGCCGAGCGCCACCTGCCAGCCGTTCAGCCCAAGGACAGGCAGCCCCGGCTCCTGCACCTCCGTCTCCCCGCTGCCGTCGACGGACTGCAAGCCGGCGGGAGACGGCAAGGAGGAGCACAACAACAAAAAGGACTCATTGGACGGCAATAATAAAAACAACACGACGGAGAACAACAACAACAACAACAACAGGATTAACTCTGACGCTGCGCACCAGGAACACACATCTGGATCTGGATGTGGATCCAAGGCCGCCACGTCGGACTCGATATGCGTGACCTCGACCTCCTCCTCGGTGCTCGGCTCCGGCGGGCTGGTGGCGCCCGTGTCCCCGTACAAGCCCGGCCACCCGGTGTTCCCCCTCCCCCACGGCGCCATGTCGTACCCGGGCAGCCTGGCGGGCGCGTACGCCAGCTACCACCACCACCACCAACACCACCAGCCGTCGTTCCTCAGCAGGGACAGCAGCCAGCTCCTCAGCGCCCAGTTCGCCAGCTCCCTGGGCTGCGGCGGTAAGGCCGGGGGGAGCCCCCTGGCCGGCGCCTCGCCCCCGTCCCTCATGTCGGCCAGCCTGTGCCGGGACCCGTACTGCCTGAGCTACCACTGCGCCAGCCACCTGGCCTCCACATGCGGTGGCGGCCAAGACTCGCTCAAGTCGTCCGCGTACCCGCTCGCCATGTACCCCGCCGCGCACCACCACCCGCTGCTCGGCGTGCACCCCTCCGCCACGCCGAGCTTCGCGGGCCACCACCCGCTGTACCCGTACGGCTTCATGCTGCCCAATGACCCGCTGCCGCACGTGTGCAACTGGGTGTCGGCGAACGGGCCGTGCGACAAGCGCTTCCCCTCCTCCGAGGAGCTGCTGGGCCACCTGCGGACTCACACGGCCTTCGCGGGCGCCGGCGCCGCCGCGGACAAGCTGATGTCGTCGGGCTACGCGAGCGCCTCGTCCCTGGCCGCCGCCGCCGCCATGGCCGCCTCCCCCAACGGGAGCCCCGGGAGCCCGCTGGGCCTGCGCAGCCCGCACAACCACCACCACCACCAACACCACCACGCCCTGGGCGGCCTGGGACTGAGCGGCCGCTACCACCCTTACTCCAAAAGCCCCCTGCCCCCCTCCGTGGGAGGGCCCCCCGTGCAGGTGATGCCAGGGGCCACGGGGGCCTACTACTCCCCCTACGCGCTGTACGGACAGAGACTGACCACGGCGTCGGTGCTGGGGTACCAGTAGAGAGACAGAGACTGACCACGGCGTCGGTGCTGGGGTACCAGTAGAGAGACACACGTTTATAACAGAGAGCAGATCTGGGCCTGATGACTTTTATATTGTACATCAATCATGCAGGGCGGGATCCATGTGGGCTTATAATGTATTTATTTGCGATAGCTCCAAGCGTGACTAAAAAATAAAATAATTATAATATAACTTTGGAAAGACTCGACCTGCAATTTGTACCACGTGTAATGTTATTTTTTTACCCTTGGGCCTATTACTTACTGTCTGGGGTATAGGGTTAATTTGTTGGCCCAATAGCCACTTAACTCTATATTTGTTGGACAACTCTATTTTATTGGATTTATAAATGCAATAATAATATTTTTCCCCGAGACAACCGCAGTTTAGGGATACAGAAAACCAAATGTCACGCAGCAAATTGGGGGTAAATGCAGTATATATAATAACAGGGGATGTAGGAGGTAGTTGTTAAGCGCTCAGATTGACTAAGGTTGAATATGTTGAAATGTGAACATAACATAATAACAGAGTGTGTGTGTGTGTGTGTGTGTGTGTGTGTGTGTGTGTGTGTGTGTGTGTGTGTGTGTGTGTGTGTGTGTGAACAAGCAATTTTGAACAATTTGGCCTAATAATATCCTAACAATTTGACAATTAAATTCATATCCATACAGTAAAAAAAAATTACGTGAACAGTGTTTTGGTCGTCTGTAAAAACTAAAAATGTGCACAATTGTGAGCAATTTTGCACATTCAAGAAAGCAGGGATACGAACCTAAACCCAAATAATTTTCAATAACATATTGAGCGTGTGTTGTGAACATAATTTAAATAGGCAAATACTTTTACTCAGCACATGGTCTCAATGTACCTAATTTAATTATTCTTGCTACTTAATTGAATAAGGATAACTATAGACTCACAATGTTGGTGTGTGTGTGTCTATACTTTAAATGAAGACCAAGTTGATAGGACTACCGCCTACTTTGTAATGTATTCCTACAGAACATTTAATTTAGAATTCATTATTTAATTTTTTTTAAATCAATCGATTATACCATCATTAATGAAGATTGAACGTCCATGGGCGATAAAAATAGCAGGGTGGGGGTGAGGGTGGGGGTGGAGGGTGGGGGGTGGTGGCACTAAACAATGATTTATGAGGACATGCTGGTGTGTGGGACCTTTCCACGGCTATTGTGATCGCCGTAATGAAGCACGTGACGCGAGGCGGCGTGGACGGACCATGAAATAGCACCGCCACTCGGGCTGTTTAATCAGCTAGCCCCCCTCCCTTCCTCCCCTATACCCTCCCCCTCCCTCCTCCCTCACCTCCCTCCCACCCCTGTCTCCCCTCCTCCCCTTTAAAACAAATCAGCTAAATCACGCTAACGGCGTCATTATCCATTCATAGCAGATCATGCGATTCCGCGGCAATAAAATCCCCATCATTAACGGTCAGATGTCATATTCATCACAGCGGCCGCCGGTCTCTCCCGGGCGTAACGGGAGAGGCCTCGTTGCCTCAGTGAAATATGTAATAATGAGAAGAGAAACCTCGGACCCACGACTCTCACCACAGTAGCCAGTCGGTCAGCCATGACTGCCTGGCCGGCTGGCTGGCTGGCTGGCTGGCTGGCTGGCGGGGAGCGGCTGACTGTGACCTCACGTATTAAAACAATATAAGATTGAATAAATTAAACGGGGGCGCCTGACCATCTAACCATTTATAACATTTGTAACGTTTATTTCTTCTTCGTTTTCCTTCACGAGCGAAGAAGAAAAAAAAAAAAGAAGAAGGCGGCGATACAAAATAATTGAACACCCCTGCGATAGATGAACCCATAAATTAGAGAGTAATGAAATGATTCACGTTAATGATGATGAGTGTATACAATTAAACATTGAGACGTGGATTTTACAGACGCCACATTGCAGGATCTACGGCCGTGGAGACAGACAGACAGACAGACAGACAGACAGACAGACAGAGACAGAGAGATGTCTCCGTGACTATCCTAGCCACATGCACTTTGTTAGCGTTAGCGTTAGCGTGCGGCCTCCTTGACGGGAAGTAGGAAGTAGTTAAATAAATAGCTCGGTTTTATAGCTCGCGGTTCGTTTCCCCGGCTCTCTCTATACATCCAGCCGATGGTATGTAGCTATAGCATGCGTAGGGCGGTGGCGTTGGCGTGCGTTTGAGCCCAGACGATACAACTCTGCTTATGTTATTGCGTCGCCTCCTATGGCCCGGGTGCCCCCCCCACCCCCCCGACCCCCCCCACCTCACATACTCTACTCTACCTAACATGCTAGTTGTGGGTGGGCGGGGTTGAGGCGCGGTGGGCGGGGGGGGTGAGGCCCCTAGGCTGTGTGGTCAGGGGGCCAATCAATCTCCCAGCGGTGGCCGAGGGAATCGCTTCCCCACATGTTTTCAAAACGTGAAATATGGACGCCGGCCGGGGACATCGTGAGAGATGGGCGACGGCCGCGTTGCTCCGGTCCACGCAATCGACGGAGGGTCAACCCTTCCACCTGCTACGCTTTGAACTTCCAGACGGCGGAGGGGAAGATTCCGGCCTTTTCCCCTTTTTTCCTCTAGGGAGGGGGGTGCGGTGCGGGGCGGGGGAGAGGAGGCGAGGAGCACATCTTCGCTGTTATAGGACGGGACCGGACCAGATCTCCAGACGTTTCGGGGGGAGACGTGTGTATATACACGCCCCTGCGTCACGGCATGCCCATCACTTACGCACACACAGCTGCACGCCATGTGTTCCCGCTGTCGAGCACGCACACACACACGCACACTCACACACACACACACAGACACACGCACACCAACCCGCACCAAACTGAGGTGAACCCTGACGTTATACTCCAAACATTCGGGGGAAGTTTTTACATGTCCGCCGAGATGTATATCAAGTGATTTAGGAGCTCGCGAGCAGCCGGCCTGGTTAATGGGTTTGTACGTTCCGTGGCAAAATACATCAAATAGCTTTCAAAACTTTTACACGATCATTATGGATGTTGGATGTTATGGTTGCGTAATGAATTTAGCGCAGTTTTGTCAGCTGTGCTAACGAAGCAATCAAGGGATTCCCCGCAGTTACATAAACGTTGCAGACGTGTTGAGTAAACCTTTGCGCGGCGCTTGTGTGCTCTGGACGCGGGCCTGGTGCCCTGATCACTGTTTACAGATTCAAAGAAAAATAGATGACCTTAGCGCGGGCGCCGTCCAGCCAAGGAGTGTGTCTTCCATCATCTGGTGAAGCCCGGCGGTTTATTTTCACTGGAGAACGGCCGCGCGACGCTTCTCCAAACAAAGCGCCGAATTTATCATCGCTCCATCACTTCCTGCCACCTCCCTCCCCCCCTCTCTCCCCTCCCTCCCCCCCCGACAAGCAGCGTAAACCGCGGTAGAAACACACAAGATGGAGCTGTGTTCGCCTGGACTGCAGGCCCACACCACCGCACACACATAGGAAGTACAGGAAGTAACCGGGTTCAGTCGGTGGCTTTACCTTGGATGTTACTGTGTGTGTGTGTGTGTGTGTGTGTGTGTGTGTGTGTGTGTGTGGTGTGTGTGTGTCTGTGCCAACATGTCGTCTCTGTTGTTAACACACAGTCGATTCCAAAACCACCACGGGGGGTCTGGGGGGGGGCAGGGGGTCCAAATAAAATAAAAAAAATCAGCTTCACAGACCTGCATTTTTTTAAGTGAATATTTAAAAGGTACTATAAGTAAGAATCAAGTGCATTCTGATCTCTGTGGGTTGAGACAATAACAATCAGAAACTAATGTTAGTTCTACTCATAATTTAAACCTTGTACACATTTATAAAAGCTATGAAATATATATTTATTATGTTTTAACTTCAACCACAACCTGCTAGAACTAACATTAGTGTCTGATTGTTATTGTCTCAACCCACGGAGCTCAGAATGCACCGATTCTTACTTATAGTACCTTTAAGCCTGTGAATCACAAAAGACCAGAGAAATATTATTATAAACATAAAAATTATAATAGAAAAGAAATATATACATATGTACAAAAATGCATTTGACATTCAGCAGGCTATACAGTATCCGTCAAAATAACAAACCTCCTCATACATTCAAACTACATCCAGGTCACGCGTCTCTGCTGCCCAGCTAATTAGCTCATCGCTAGCAGCGTTTCCACCACGGACGGACGCCAATCACATGCAGGCCTCTCGTCACGCTGCGTCGCGATTGGACGGTGCACTTCCGATCGAACGATTACAGCCAATCCCTGTTAAGCGTGCCACGTAGAAAGAAGTGACAGGTTAACAGGGGTTGGCTGTCATAGTTTGACATGAATTTTAGTATCCAATCATAACGCAACGTGACGGGGGAGGGATTGTTGTCCGTCGTGGGCTAATAAAGAGTTTGACGACGCTACGAATCGATGAAAACACCGATAATTCTCCGATAGATCACGGGAACTGCAAACGTCGCCTCTGAGCGACGACAGTGAAAACCGGAAACCCCTCCCCTGGGGGGAAAAAAAATGGCCGAGGGTTGGGCAAGTATGATGTGTCTCGTGTCCCTTCAGTTTCGCAATATATGGACGCCTTCAGAAGTAAACAAAGAGCCACTAGGATAGGAGAGGATAGTAGAGGATAGGTGGAGAGGAGTGGAGAGGAGAGGGCACACTGATGGAGTGGTGATCTCCCCCCCACCCACCCATCTCCACCCTGTACTTTAAGAGACTGTCAACACAGAGAACAGCCCAGGAAGAGAATAGCAATAGTAAAGTGAAACAGTGGGCCCTCGTCTGTCATCACTCACGCTGCCCCCTATAATTTACACAGCAGTGACAGCGGCCATTTTGAAGTCCGTCACACGAGGAAGGAAGGAGGGAGGGTGAGTCAGCCAGCCAGCCAGCCCCCCTGCCTTCTGCACGGAGACCCTGGCATGTGGAAGCTCTTACTGACAAATTTGCGCGGAGCGGGCCCCGGCGTTGAGTAAGATGAATGGTCTCCTGGAACAGTAAACAGCCTTTAATTTAACAGTATTTAAATGTATGACATGCTGGCATTGTGCGCTCTCTCTCCCTCCCCCCTCTCTCCGCTGTTCGTGCTCTCCGGTCGGGGAGCGCGGCCAAAGTCCTCCCCTCAACCACCACCACCTCCACCACCTCCACCACCACCACCACCACGTCCTCCACCATCGCTGTCGGGTTAAAATTAGGCCCGGCATATTCATGGAGGGACTTTCTGGGTACCGGGGGCCTGGCTGACATGTGTTCCCTTCTCTTCTGTGCTTCTTTCGGGGGTTTTCAGCAGCCTTCACGTTGAGTTATGCCAGACAAAGACGATTCGTTCGCTCGCTCAGACCGCCGGCGCGTCACGCTAGCTAGCTTTTGCTAAAATAAATCCGCGAGGGTGCTGATGGAGTCGGAGCAGGCTAAAAGATATCCCCCCCCACCCACCCCACCCCGATTTTCTTTCCTTTTTAGCGAATGGCGAAGAAGAAAGTGTGCTTGTGTGTGGAGGGAATGCTATACAATGGCCACGCTGAGGCTAACCCTAGTGGCCGGCTAGTGTTAGCCTTCGAACGATCATTTCAGTTTCATTTAATTGGAACGACATTCACCGAATGTATACAGCTACAATTCCTCCTCGGTCTATAATTATATTTGTTAACATATTGCCGCGTTTGCGGTCACGTCGACGGGCGAAGGGACAACTTAATCACGTTACGATCGAGCCGGTGTGCTCGCGCCAGCGCCTCTCGCCGTGACGCAACAGTTTTACCGGCAGATTTATGGTCTTGACCTATCGGTGGGGAAATTAGCTGAAGGCACAACGAGGTGCTACTATTTCTTCTTACTCCGGAAACAAATAGTCAGCAGGTCAATGACAGACAAAAAAAATCGGAAAATAATTTAGAAGTCGCCCTAAAAATGCAGGGGAGGCGGGGAGGAAAAAAAACACGTTTGGAGCCGAGATAATAAAATATGGATAATAGCAGCTGGCAAGCCATTACAGGTGACGGACATCTCACTTCTCAAGTCATATATAACAGACTTCATTAATATACAGAAGGGCGTGCAGGATGGAGTCTGCCATCTGGTTAAATCGACAAAGTAATCTGCAGCTCGTGATTAGGTCTCAGGAGCAGAATTTCTCTTTAATCTCTTTCCAGCTTTAAAAAAAAAAAAAAAGAGAGAAAAAAATCCATCTTTCCAATGATCCAAAATTAGATCGGCAGAAACCCATCAATCCTGTCACGGGGGGGGGGGCCTCTCGGAAAAAGAAAAGCAAAAAAAAGAATTGAGATTTCGATTTCATTTCTCTCCGTCTTGTTTTTACTGTCAACTCTCTCTCTCGCTCTCACACACACACACACCCACACCCACACACACACACACACACACACAAGCACTTTTCGGATGTGTTTTCCCATGATGATGATGATGATGGCGGTCATGTGACGAGCAATGCGTATGAAAATGCGCGCCGTTGCTCGTATAGTTATCATCATATGATCTGGTATCTCTCGTATCGAGAACGCCGCACATTGGGCCCTCGAACAACCCTCGACAAATCCACGGTCTTCCGATCGCCGGAGACATCATAACCACAGCCACCCCCCCCCACCCCCCCTCGACGCCCGAATAGTGACACCAGAAGAAGAGAAGAAAAGAACGAACAACGAGAGAGAGAGGACGGGATGAAAGGAACGACTAGATAGTCATCCGGTCTTCAAATTACTGACACAACAATTGTCACGTGTCAGCACCGGGCGATAAGAGAGCTCTCCTGCTCTCCCATTACCGAAGCAGCGATGCTTTCACCACATGACAAGAGCAAAATGGCTCCCCTCCATGTTCTGTTCGGGGATTTTTTTTTTCTTTCTTGGGTGTGGGGGGGGGGGGGGGGGGAGAGAGACCTGTCTATCTGTCTGTCTGTCTGTCTATCTGTCTGTGTCTGTCTGTCTGTCAGCCCGGCTTCTAAAGTCATAACAAATCACCGGCACTCAGCTGAGTATGAACATTCAGGACGTCAGGGGGGGGGGAGGGAATGGGGGGGGGGGGTGAGGGAATGGGGGTGGTGGGGGGGGTGGGGGGGGTCTCGGAAGAAGATGGATGACCTGTGGGGGTCTTTGAAGTGTGTGCTCTGGCTGTTCCGTTCGCAGCCTGAGCCGCGGCGTTGACAAGAGAAATATACACAACAGAGCAACCAATAATGAGAACATTAAACATTCCAGCCACCTGACAGGAGGCCTGATATAAAAAAAGAAAAAAAGAAAACAGTAAAAAAAATAAAATAAAAAAATATAAAACAGGCCCACGGCCCCCGGCTCGCTCGCATCAATCATCCGCGGAGACACAACCCTATTAGTCCCCGCCTCCCCCCCCCTCCCCCCCCCCCCGGCTGATGTGCCACATTGGTGCAGATGGATTTTTTTCTCTTTTTTTTTTTTTTTTAAAGCTGGAAAGAGATTAAAGAGAAATTCTGCTCCTGAGACCTAATCACGAGCTGCAGATTACTTTGTCGATTTAACCAGATGGCAGACTCCATCCTGCACGCCCTTCTGTATATTAATGAAGTCTGTTATATATGACTTGAGAAGTGAGATGTCCGTCACCTGTAATGGCTTGCCAGCTGCTATTATCCATATTTTATTATCTCGGCTCCAAACGTGTTTTTTTTCCTCCCCGCCTCCCCTGCATTTTTAGGGCGACTTCTAAATTATTTTCCGTTTTTTTTTTGGGCGACGTTCTAATGTTATTTTCTGATTTTTTTTTGTTCTGCCCAGGTCATTTGAGTGTGACCCGGTGTACTCTGCTGCACGGTTTAGACCACATATTTTGTTTCCAGCGAGTAAGATTAGGAGAGGTGTAGGCAGGGTCGCCACGAATCGCGGGTATTTGGGGGGACTCGGGTTTGGTTAATGGTCGTGGCACCTTGGGTTGAAGCGGGAGTAGTCGTTTGGCATACTGCTTTGAATCAGTTGGGTTTGTGCTCACCATTGCCTGTCTTATGTGTCTTCCTTGTTGTAGCCGTTCGGGTAGGTGTCGGTTGCCTGTGCAGAAGTCTGGAATGTACTTCCTCTCTTTGTCTCTGATAGGGTTTCTCCGCAGCGCGCCATGCAACATAATCTATCGCTTAGGCGGCAGGTAATGCAGTGCAACAACTCACAGTACTTGTCTCCAGAGTCCCAGGCGGCACTATAAGCCAGCACTACACGCTTGAGCGCGCTAGGCTGCGTAGTCGATGTCGAACGCACTCAGCAGCCCCTCTCGGGTGGGAATGGATATGGGGGATGCCGTCCGACGGTTTTCTATGCATAGTTTGGTTGCGGGGTGCATGATTTGGGAAGCGCGCGATTAGATGGTTTGCTAGTTATGCGCTGATTGCTACACGTGGGTGTTTTGAAGACTTGATCGTCCCGTATGCGCCTGTTTTGCGTCTTTCGGCACGTTTGGTGTGTGCGTTTACTGCGAGAACGTGTGTCACGACAGGACCAATTTTGTCTGTTGTTACGGCTGTACGTCGCTACAAAAGACGCTTCACGACCAACGCTCAAGTGCAACTACGGTTGTGATATTACATCGCCTCTCACTCCCGGTTCGCCGGAAGAGCGTGATGTAAGCGAAAGGCTGTCAGACGCTGCCCGCAACTCACTCATTAGAGGGATCAAAGAGGATGAGCTTGTTTCCATACCTTAAAATGCAGGTTCGTGTACATATGTAAGTAGGTATGGTTGAAAGGCGGAAAGAATTGCTGCAAGATTGGCATCCAAAAGTTGCGTACGGCGAGAGGCGCTGGCGCGAGCACACCGGCTCGATCGTAACGTGATTAAGTTGTCCCTTCGCCCGTCGACGTGACCGCAAACGCGGCAATATGTTAACAAATATAATTATAGACCGAGGAGGAATTGTAGCTGTATACATTCGGTGAATGTCGTTCCAATTAAATGAAACTGAAATGATCGTTCGAAGGCTAACACTAGCCGGCCACTAGGGTTAGCCTCAGCGTGGCCATTGTATAGCATTCCCTCCACACACAAGCACACCTTCTTCCTCGCCATTCGCTAAAAAAGAAAGAAAATCGTGGTGCATCACCCGTTGTGCGGACTTGCATGGGTTGTGGAGTCGCCCGCGGTGGCAGTGCCGTTGGGGTGTGGGGTTAAACTACGTTTTCTTCTTTAGCCCGGGTGGTTTCTAGGCCACACGCTTCACTTGAGCTCCATTCGTAGATTGTACTTTACCTCTCCCGGGAAATGCTACCGCCACCAAAACGGTGGGGAAAATTTATTTCCCTAAGTTAGGCAAAAGAGTGGCACCCAGACGACTAACGCGATACTATTTTTTACAGGAAAGGGGAAAAATTCATTTGGGAATAGCCGTTTATGAAGGGGTTACGTGACCTGGCGGGCCGACTCCATCAGCACCCTCGCGGATTTATTTTAGCAAAAGCTAGCTAGCGTGACGCGCCGGCGGTCTGAGCGAACGAATCGTCTTTGTCTGGCATAACTCAACGTGAAGGCTGCTGAAAACCCCCGAAAGAAGCACAGAAGAGAAGGGAACACATGTCAGCCAGGCCCCCGGTACCCAGAAAGTCCCTCCATGAATATGCCGGGCCTAATTTTAACCCGACAGCGATGGTGGAGGACGTGGTGGTGGTGGTGGTGGTGGAGGTGGTGGTGGTTGAGGGGAGGACTTTGGCCGCGCTCCCCGACCGGAGAGCACGAACAGCGGAGAGGGGGGAGGGAGAGAGAGCGCACAATGCCTCACACTTTGGGTTGTTTGGGACTTTTGTACGGGATGTACTGCCAAC
>PIJE02001164.1:0-60000 GCA_002895965.2 Coryphaenoides rupestris | reverse complement strand
GGAGCGTAAATGGCGGAAATTGCCCGCGTTGTCAACACTCAGGTTTACTCAGCGGAGCTAAGACGGATGGACCCGGTGAAATGACATTTCCCTTCATGCCTTTTGCACCTGCGGGATAAAAAAACAAAACAAAGCTCTTGACAGACGGACGACCGAGCCTAAAGAGGAAGAGCATATATATTTATAAATCTAGCCAGGAAGCAGCTTAAAGTAAGCAGCGAGCTAGCTGTCCACGAGCTAGGCCAGCAACTGTTTGCAAAAGGAAAAAAACAATAACACCGAAAGAAAGAGAAAGAAAAAAAAAACACCCCGGAGTACCTGCGCCCGGGCAGCTCCGTTCCCAAGCCCTGAGGATGATGAATGGTTTTCCTAACCCTCTGGGACTCGGGGCCTAAATGAGGACAGAGCTAATTGCCGTGCGAAATACTTTGGCATGAATAGCAAACGAAAATGCAGGCAAGCTGTGGCCAGAAGGGGGAAAAAAAAGGAAAAGAGAAAAGGCCCCCAGTTGCCGCGCAGCACTCTCTTAGTTGGGTTTTGCTTACAAGAGTTCACCCGGCGTCCATAAATCATTCACCTCGTACAGCTGAAACTGCCCTTAGTCATCAGCATCCAATAGACTGAGTGACAGATTCCATCCTGACTACATTAGGCGCCCCCAGCCTCCCCCCAGCCTCCCCCAGTTCAAACGAGGCTCGGCGCTCCTTAACTCTCCTACCATCTCCACGCTTGCAGGAAATGAAAACCAGATGGCTTCAGATTGCTGCGCGGAGCACGAAAGTCAAGCTAGCGTGGAAGAGAGAGAGACACGACGAGAGGGAGAAAGGGGGGAGAGAAAAAAAAAGAAAGAAGGGGGAGAGAGAGAGAGAGAGAGAGAGCTCATCGCATAACGTTGCTGAGCGATATGACGGGTCAATATGGCGCTACGGAGGTACCCCGGGTATACGACGATGCGCTTCAAAACGCCAGCTCAACTAAAGGCTTAGGTCCTCCGGGCTATAATACATTACTCATTCTAAACTGTCAAAAATCCGAAACTGCAATTGTAGCGTGCGTTACACCCACACAGGTGCCAAGTGCCAAGTGTCTATTTTCGGTGCGCTGTAATAATAGTCTCTTGTCCAGAATTTGATTGCGCTCTGTTCCGACTTAAAAGTGGAAAGGCTAGCTAAATCGAGAAAGGCGACCGTTCTCCTTCGGTTCTTGAGTGTGCGGCGGTATAGCCTCAAACGTATCCCCCACGCTGGAGCCGAAGCCGTGGAGCGTCGAGTTCGTCCATTGCCTCGTGAATGGTCCACGCTAGCATACGAAGTAGACGTTCTCCACCGCGCACCGACGTGCCCGGGGGGATCCCGCAAACTTACAGTGAACCGTCTCCGTCAGACAAAACAAAATAGGCTTAGAAGAGCTGCCACTCGCCACTCAAGAATCGACCGTTTCGTTGGCTCTCGTTTTTTTTTGCGCGGGAGAAGGGGGGGGCCGGCGTTGACGCATTTTAATTGAATTGCAACAACTGGAACGCAAATCTGTTTCTGATTTCTGGGTGCGGGGGGGGGGGTTTCGGGGCAGCGGGGGTGGGGTGGGGGGGGTGGTGGGCGGCCCCAGCTGCGGTCACAGCTCTGTTCTCACAGCTAATATATTAACTAGGAAACGGTTCAGCAGATGTCGAAGCGTGTCAGCAGGGGGGGGGGAGCCCGGGCGCCTATGTTGCGCTGTTGCCGGAGGACCGGGAGAGAGCGCGGGCTCTGCGGAGCGTTCAATATTTACTGGGCCGGATCAGAGGCCAACAACACAATCTGGCTGCTCCCTCAACAAATCATGTTTTTACATACGGGCATAACTCACGGCCCCGCCCCCCCCGTCCGCCGACAGAGAGACCTCTTGCGTCACCCTGCGAGTTGCTGAGATCAGTGGAGGAGGCGACCGCTCCGTACGTTGCTAACGCCGGACCAGAGAGGGGAGAGAGAGAGAGAGAGAGAGTCTGAGGCCATTTTTGTTCTTAAGAGTTTTCAAAGTGGAAGCAGAAGCCTAGCTCGGAGATGTTGCACGTGTCAGTGAGTGTGTGTGTGGGTGTGTGTGTGTGTGTGTGTGTCTGTGTGTGCGTTTCTGTCTGTGTGTGTGTGTGTGTGTGTGTGTGTGTGTGTGTGTGTGTGTGTGTGTCTGTGTGTGGTGTGTGTGTGTGTGTGTGTGTGTGTGTGTGTTGTGTGTGTGATGTGTGTGTGTGTGTGTGTGTGTGTGTGGTGTGGCGTGCTTGCATGGTCGGTGGTGCGCGGTGTGTGTGGAGACGTCTACTTCGTTATGCTGCGTGACCATTCACGATGTGTGTGTGGTGGCTAGGTAATTGCATTGGATAGTCGCGGAACTGTCTATGCTCTCTCGGACGCAGCTCTACAGTAGCGGTCTTGTGTCGGGCTCTCATCTCGTGGTGCTGCAATTGATGTGTTGCGGGTGTGTCATGTAGGGTTGTACACGTGGGGGTATGAGCGGTTGGCTTGTAGCTATATTCTAGCGTGCCAACTTCTAAATTGAATCAAGAGTGATAGGTACGGTGGCTATTTGTGCCTCTCGAGTTTGCAGCTTATTTGTTTGTCGCGACTTTCGGCTCCAGCGTGGGGGATACGAGGCTATACCGCCGCAGCTCACACTCAAGAACCGAAGGAGAACGGTCGCCTTTCTCGATTTAGCTAGCCTTTCCACTTTTAAGTCGGAACAGAGCGCAATCAAATTCTGGACAAGAGACTATTATTACAGCGCACCGAAAATAGACACTTGGCACCTGTGTGGGTGTAACGTACGCTACAATTGCAGTTTCGGATTTTTGACAGTTTAGAATGAGTAATGTATTATAGCCCGGAGGACCTAAGCCTTTAGTTGAGCTGGCGTTTTGAAGCGCATCGTCGTATACCCAGGGTACCTCCGTAGCGCCATATTGACCCGTCATATCGCTCAGCAACGTTATGCGATGAGCTCTCTCTCTCTCTCTCTCTCTTCTTTCTTTTTTTTTTCTCTCCCCCCTTTCTCCCTCTCGTCGTGTCTCTCTCTTTCCACGCTAGCTTGACTTTCGTGCTCCGCGCAGCAATCTGAAGCCATCTGGTTTTCATTTCCTGCAAGCGTGGAGATGGTAGGAGAGTTAAGGAGCGCCGAGCCTCGTTTGAACTGGGGGAGGCTGGGGGGAGGCTGGGGGCGAGTGGCAGCTCTTCTAAGCCTATTTTGTTTTGTCTGACGGAGACGGTTCACTGTAAGTTTGCGGGATCCCCCCGGGCACGTCGGTGCGCGGTGGAGAACGTCTACTTCGTATGCTAGCGTGGACCATTCACGAGGCAATGGACGAACTCGACGCTCCACGGCTTCGGCTCCAGCGTGGGGGATACGTTTGAGGCTATACCGCCGCAGCTCACACTCAAGAACCGAAGGAGAACGGTCGCCTTTCTCGATTTAGCTAGCCTTTCCACTTTTAAGTCGGAACAGAGCGCAATCAAATTCTGGACAAGAGACTATTATTACAGCGCACCGAAAATAGACACTTGGCACTTGGCACCTGTGTGGGTGTAACGCACGCTGGGGGGTGGTGGGCGGCCCCAGCTGCGGTCACAGCTCTGTTCTCACAGCTAATATATTAACTAGGAAACGGTTCAGCAGATGTCGAAGCGTGTCAGCAGGGGGGGGGGAGCCCGGGCGCCTATGTTGCGCTGTTGCCGGAGGACCGGGAGAGAGCGCGGGCTCTGCGGAGCGTTCAATATTTACTGGGCCGGATCAGAGGCCAACAACACAATCTGGCTGCTCCCTCAACAAATCATGTTTTTACATACGGGCATAACTCACGGCCCCGCCCCCCCCGTCCGCCGACAGAGAGACCTCTTGCGTCACCCTGCGAGTTGCTGAGATCAGTGGAGGAGGCGACTGCGCCGTACGTTGCTAACGCCGGACCAGAGAGGGGGGAGAGAGAGAGAGAGAGAGAGAGAGAGAGAGAGTCTGAGGCCATTTCTGTTCTTAAGAGTTTTCAAAGTGGAAGCAGAAGCCTAGCTCGGAGATGTTGCACGTGTCAGTGAGTGTGTGTGTGGGTGTGTGTGTGTGTGTGTGTGTCTGTGTGTGCGTATTAGCACATGTCTGTGTGTGTATGTGTGTGTGTGTGTGTATATGCATGCATGTATGTGTGCATAAGTGCGTGTGTGTGTGCATGTATGTGTGCGTGTGTCTGTATGTGTGTATGTGTGTACACGTGTGGGTGCATGTGTGTGTGTGTGTATATGCATGTGTGCATGTGTGCATTAGTGCATGTTTGTGTGCGTGTGTATACATGTGTGTGCGTGTGTATGCGTGTGCATGCATGTGTGTCTGTTTGTCCGTGCACGTGTGTATATGCATGTGTGTGTGCATGCGTGCGTAAGTGCATGTGCGCGTGTATGCAGTTGTGCATGTGTGTATGCGTGTGAGTGTGTGTTTGCATGCGCGCGCGTGTGTGTGTGCATGCGTGCCTGCATGTGTGCATTAGTGCACGTTTGTATGCATGGTGTCACATGTGTATGCGTGTGCACGTGTGTGCGACGTCGCTCTGCAAACCGTGGCGCGGCGCTGATCAAAGGCGGGCTGCTGAGGGCCTGGTTGTCAGGGGAGACGGCGGATGGACATCTCCCATTCACGGCGTGTCTGCTGCTCACGTCTCACATGCGCTCCGTCATCACGTCTCACAGCAGAGCCAGACGGACGGGGCCTCCGAGTTATCGGCCCGTCAAGACCGGCAGCCTATCAGGGAGCAGACAACGCCCTGCCGGCCAACGCTGGCCAGGGACTGTTTGAACACAACTTGACAGACACACTTAAAAGAGGACTCAAATTACACTTCTGTCTTAGATGGTGAATGGATTGCATTTTATTTATCAAAAGCGCTCTACAGTTGCCTCACATTCACCCATTCATACACCGACGGCGGTGTCAACCATGCAAGATAACAACCAACACGTCAGGAGCAGTTAGGGTTAGGTGGCGTCTTGCTCAGGGACACCTCGAGCCCGGGGATCGAACCGGCGACTTTCCTGTTGCCAGACAACCGCTCTTATACCTCCTGAGCTACCGCCGCCAGTTAGCCAAGCGTCCACACTGTGTTGCGTTGCGTCCCACTAGATCTGAAATACACCGTATGTGAGCTCGTAGTCGCTGGTTTGATTTGGCCATCGCGAAACAAACAAAAGGAGCCCACAACCACACGACAACTGAAAAAGTCCCTTTGAACCGTGGGCACTGTATGAGCCACAGCCCTTCCCGTCACGAGGAACAACGAATGGCAGGGCTGCCGACGAGAGCTTGCGGCCTGGACAGCAAACGAATACGCTGCTCAGATGGGAAAACACATAAAGAGACTGAAGAGTCATCCACTGCTCTCTGCACTTTCTATCTCCAGTGGCCCTGCTCCTCTCCACTCAACCATCAAACAGTGTGGCTACGGCAGCCATATAGATATATATATAATATATGTATATGTATACTGTATACTGTGTATATATATACTGTATATGCAGTGTTTAGCTTACAGTAGACTTCTGATGAAGGCCTTCAGTGAGGGGTGTGTGTGTGTGTGTGTTGTGTGTATGTGGTGGGAGGGGGGCGTTGAAACAGGATCCCCCCCCTCCCTTCTCTCCGTGATTACACATATCCTGCTGTCGCTGATTTAACCGTGGACAACCCCCACCCCTCACCCAACACACACACACACACACACACACAACCCCCCCCCAATGTCGTCAGGTGTGCCACACTCGCAGCTCAGCGGGACCACCCGATCTCCGCTCACGGTCTTTGCAGTCGTGACCTTCTCCAGCGGCGCCCCTCCGAGAACGCGGGCGGGAACACTCATTACTAAATATACGGACACGGCCGGGCGCTAATGTGAACCGCCCCCCCCCCAACCCCACCCCCACCCCCCCCACGGTCACGTCTGGGAGGGAGCGGCCCAGACGACCCCGACAGCTGCGCGTTGTCTTCTGCGCCGGACGGATTTTGGCGGCCAAAGAGCTCCTCCAGGTACAGTAAGAGTAGGATTACTAAAGACGACAAAGGGGGGGAAATCATTCTTTTTCTTTTTTGTTTTTAAAAAGATTCAAAAGGTGCGCCGTCCGTGTAGCGCCGGGGGAAACCGATGGAGTACGGGTACGTTCCTCAAGTGTGCGTTTCTTCCTTCTTTCGGGCTCTTTGTGGCTCAAAATGGCCTTGACCTTCTCGTGCGGCCACACGGCGTAAACATCGTGACCTGCCGTCGGTGACTCACGACCTCCGCGGCCACTCTTAGGCCCGCCAGGTGCTGCTGGTGCGGGACGCAACAGATCACATAACCTAAAAGAAAAATACCTCCAGTCCACTCGACATTCTCGCACCACCACCACCACCACCAGCACACCACCACATTAGCACCATCAGCAGGACAGGAACTCACTGCCAAATGCACATTATGGGGGTCGAGAGTCTAGGGCAACAGGGGTGGTGGTGGTGGTGGTGGTGGCCTGAAGCTAATTCTGGGGGCAGATCCTGGCATTCCTTTGCAGCTCTCAGGAGGACACTTGCCAACCCCTCCTGTCTGGAGGCCGACTGGCTGTCAGAGAAGCACGGACGGGAGTCCAAACGAGGCTTGGTTGTTGTGGGGTTTCCTTCCTCCCCGGTTGTTTTTACCTCCTCCTCCTCCTCCTCCCTCCTCTCTCCGTGAGGTCTGCGTACTCCCGTCCCGCCATCACCGACAACGCCGCCGCTGTGTCTGCGAGAGAGAGAGCGTCTTAATCACCGCTTGTCACTCTGCGGTGCACGCCAGTCACCCATCATCACCACCACCGGCGGCCGAGGTCCAAGGCCGGCCGGCTGGACACCTATTTGGCTCCACAGTAGCCCAGGGGGGTGCGGTGGGGTAGGGGTGGTTTCTAGTACGCGACAATGGCTGATGATTTTTGCTAAATCTGACTAGAAGGCTGGAAGCAACGATATTGAAAGTTTGTACGTATTTTGTCACAGTCCTTCTTGTAAGTCCTACTTGTTTATATGCCTTTGCTTTTTGCTTCCTTTATGGTCTATTGCTTGCTGTTTACTTGCCTTTTTGCTCATATTCCTCATTCATGTTGTAAAGACTGTAAATAGTGTGGATATTCTGATATTTTCCCTTCAATTTGTGATATTTGTGATATTTGTATTGTTCTGCATTGATTGATTGATTGATTGATTAAAGTTCTTGAATCTTGAAATAAAGATTAAAACAAAATAGATATTTTATGAAGCTATGTCATAATCTCTGGAAAGTGTGTGTGTGTTTGTGTGTGTGTGTGTGTGTGTCTGTGTGTCTGTGTGTGTGTGTGTGTGTCCCGTTGGTCTATATGGTTTTAAAAAAGCGTCCCCAGCCTTCCCAGAGCGTATCTCCTACACTCAGCACTGGGGAACCTGAAGGGAGGCATTATTCAGAATGAATAGATTATCAGGCAGGGGCATAAATGACTACATAAAACTGTTAAGTAGCCAGACACTGGTAGCCAGCGAGATTAATCACCGGCGTTCCTTCCAGATTGGATTTATTTTGTCTTTAATTTCCCCTTTAATGACTCACTGGGAACGGCGCGGTCTTAATATATATCGCCTGTGTCCCCAGATTACCAATGACTAATGAGGATTCAAAGCGGGTCGTTATCTCGACTACATTATTTGAAAAACCAATAGTGCCACTGGGTTATGAGGGAGAAACATCCCGGTTTTATTCCAACATCGCTCGCGGCGATATTGGCTAGCTGTCCTCCCCTCCACCCCCCCCCACCCCCACCGACACACACTTTGTTTTCGATTCACGGCGGTTTGAAACGCACACCGCCGTGTCACAACATCACGGGAAGACGGGCGTTTATTCCGAGCCGAGTCGCCGCCGCCGCGCCTAAAGCAAAAAAAAAGAAATCGCACGAATGAATTTTTCATCGGCGGCGATATTATTACTCTTTAAGATAAGTGCAGGGCTCCGCTGCGTCGGCCCATTCATCAACCGGAATCCACTTTCCCTTTCATCAGTACATTCATTATCCCCGCCAACTACATCTAAATTATTAAAAGGCTCGACAACGTGGCCTCTGAGGATGTGTTGTTGCCTATTTTCCCCCCTCGGAGAATCGATGTTCTCCATTAGTGGGATAAATTAAGTCATACTTTACCCGGGCATGTTTTCAGGGGAGCTCGGGCAGCAACCGACCCCCCCTTCACCAGGATGTATATTCTCGGTGGAGCCACTGAGGAACACTATTGAAGTAAGAGATATAGCTCATTTTAATGAAAGAGTCCGGGCTCAGTAACGACCGCCGTGATTCATGTGTTTGTAAAGGAAATCAATCCGGCATCAACTAAGCACAGGGGTGAGATATTTTTTGCCGCCCGGTAACTCCCGGCCGGCCGATATGGTTATGGGCTGTTATATTTACGGAGCCGTGTGTTACAGTAAAAAAAAAAAAAAAAAAAACGATGCGGGGGTTACGCTCCAAGGATAGCTTTAAAGAACGAAACCCAGACAACCATAGAAGAAGGGGAACAGAACGGAAGATTGACTGTGCTCCTCAAGAGGACGTTAAAAAGGCGATGCTTTTGCGGGGGGGGCTTTTTCGTTGTCACTCAACGCCGACTACCCTGTCACACACACACATGCACACCCACACACACGAACACACACAAACACACACACACACACACCCCCCCCCCCGTTTGTAATTCAGTGACGAACCGAGCACGGCTGTAGCGAGCTAGCGAGATCAGGGCACCCGCGAGACGACTTGATTTTCATGATCGCCCGGTGCTCCTTTTTAATGCCGGCCCACGGTGGCCATAAATACACCCCTATGCCTCCCGGAGAAATGATTAAAGAAGCGGTTTGTGCAAGTAATGCGTCGACCTGCGTGGCAATATTCGTGATTCATGGTCGAAGCCAAAGTTTAGAATGTGCCCCCCGGGGGTGAGGGAGGGGGAGAGGGGGGGTGGTCTCATCTGTTTGGCACTTTTACACCCGGGCCAGGAATCCATGGCTTGGCTGGCTGGCTGGCTGGCTGGCTGGCTGGATGGCTGGCTGGCTGGGCTGTTTTTAGTATTTATGCCTGTTCTGGGCCCCTATTGAACTAATGAAAGAAACCACTGAAGCTAGCTAGCTTGCCGTTGCGGTCGTTTGCTGGGGGTTTTTCTGCAGCGGACACACAAAGCCACAAATTTCAAACTGTGAGAGTCGCCCTCGGACAGTTTCGCAACGGATACAAGATAACAGAGTGTGTGTGTGTGTGTGTGTGTGTGTGTGTGTGTGTGCGCGTGCGCAAAAATACTCCACCACATGGAGCTGTGGTGAGAACAGTCACGCAAACGGGGGCCGTTCATCCCGGCTGGCAACCCGCGAGAGGATCAATGATAGATTTGTGTTGTTCCATAGTTTACGGAGCGCTGCGTGTTTTAAAGATTAGCTCCCCCGTCCAAAAAAAAGACAAAAAAAAGACGCTTGAGGTAAAAAATAAATAAATAAATCAAGATTAAAGTGCATTACTCGCTCAGACGCGATACATTTACAAGGATCTTACGAGAAAAAAGTCGGCCCCTTAATCGCATTAGCAGTGCTGGGGTTTCAACAGAGGCCAGTATAAATATAGGCATTTCATTTCAATATTATTCCTTCTTATCCGCTTGTGACTTTGGTTAAACATTGCTTGATTTCGAACGGGAAAGCAGCATTAAAGAATCAATCAGGATTACGTACTGTCAAAACTGTTAACATTTTGGCACCTGCTTAACACCCCCGCCCTCCCCTCCCCTCCCTCCCTCCCTCCCTCCCCTCCCTCCCATTCAGAGGCTATAGTGAGACTACAATATGGGGGGTCTCTGTGTGTGCAACTGTGTACAGCTCGCTAACTAAACAGTTCGGGCTATACATAGAGGTGAGGCTGTGCCCTTTTACATCTCCCCCACGATTGATATATGGCAGCGCCCTGACACACATGTACACACACACACACACACACACACGGACACACACGCACGGACACACACACACACACACACACACACACACACGGACACACAGAGAGAGAGGGGTCTCTGGAGGAGCCGTCTCCCACACAGACTCGCTATACTGGCAGGCTTGCCTACTTGTCTCATTTTAAATTGCCCCATTTACACAGCAAGGGTGCTTAGTTATCGCACTCTGCTCTCCACTCTGTCGGTGTTCGCGTGTGTGCGTGTGTGTGTGTCTGTGCGTGCGTGTGTTGAAGAAGTGCAAATAAAGGTTTGAAACGGACGCCTCGTCATATTATGTACGTAAACATGCCCTCGCTAACGGCGCCGCGCATTAATTGCTTAATGGAATCCACCGTTTTTGACGGATGTTTATGTACACGACCGGTAACGTCTTCTTAGCGCCACTCCGACGATCCGAGGGCTGCCAATCTCCCGATCATTACGCCGAAAAAAAGATCTCATCGTTTGGCAGTCGTTGGCATTGAACAAAGACGGACGGGGAACGCAATATTGCCGTAATTGCACCGTGTTAAATCTGTCGATCGCCGACGGCACGGCGGGAGGAGATGTGTGTCCGTGACATTTGTCGCGTGGTCTCGGAGTCGGATTCGGACGGCGGGGGGCGGGGCTCCGGGGGCCAGATGATAAGTGGGCCGTATCCTCGCGCGCAGACTTTTCCCCGTGTAACATTTGAGAGTCGCATTACCCGCCCGTATGGTTTTCCCCGCTCAATAACGAGATGATCGCCCGGCGGTGACTCCGGCGCTAGTTAGCGGCTTGACATTTATCATCGGCTGCGGGGTCGTGAACTCCCGGCCACAACAGCGACGGCGTCGTTAAATGTGAGCGGACGCAGCTTTTGCGAGTCTCGCAGGCGTGACCCAGAGTCTTCACGCTGGAACGAACGAACTGTCTGACTTCCACTAAGCTAAACACACATCTCTCTGTTTAAACTGGACTAGGACGCGCTGGGAGGGAGATACACTCCTCCGGGGGCTGGAAACAGCGGCGGCTGTGATAACAAACAGATTATTGGCCGTATCTGAATTAAATACCGATATTCTAAGAGGAGCCCATTTGTTTTCTGGAGACGGACCTCGCTGAGGGATGATCTCGTTCCAAATGGAGGCATCACCGCCACCACCGCAGGACCCGAGTGCACAGCACAGCACAGCACTTGAACCTGTGCTACAAAACAGCCGTCACGCCAGTTTAGCAGAACATTGCATCTTGGAACGAACGACAACAGTCGATCCATTGTGCTGATCTGTGGGTCCGAGCGATGATAATAACTCATTTGTCTTCATGAAGAAACGAATAAAAAGCCGCTGTTGTCCATTTTGAGAACGAGTACTGGAATACTGACCCCGGCAGATAGGATCCTGTGTTCTGCAACCAACTCTGAGAGGAAACATAACAATCACAAGCTTATTTAACCAATAACCATACACCCCCCCCCCCATCACCCCCAATATCCTCCGCTTGCGGGGACCGTAGGATAGTCAATAAAAGCATCGCCACCTCGAGGTGAAAAGACAAAAATCAATAACCCGGAGAGGACAAAGAAACCCGCAGACTTCACCTAATTCTCTTATCACTTTGATTTAGGAGGACACACAGGAAGTTAAATAACTGTAAATCCTTATCGGGACGCCGACTGTACGGGAGGTTTACGGGCCCCTCAGAAAACAGAGCATGCAGGGATCCGCGGGGGCCGGGGAACTGGGGGCCGGGGGGCCGGAGCCGGGGCCCGACCGGCAACACACAATTTATTACTTTATTACTCTTTGTCTGAAAACAGCGGAGAAGCATGTAATTGAAAGAAGGGAGGGAGGGAGGGAGGGAGGGAGGGAGGGAGGGAGATAGCTGCTCTCAGGAGCACAGGGGGAGGGTGGGGGGGGGGGGGGTCTGGCAGGTAGAAGGCCCCAGCATCATCATCACCACCACCACCACCACCATCGCTGAAGCAGACAGACGGATCGCATTGACAGTTTTATAGCCGCGAAGAGCAAGGCGAGAGGGGGGGGGGGGGGGGGTTTCTATGGAGCTTTCAACGGATTTTAGTCCTCTGACTAAAAATGGATAAGACTAAGACCTACAAAGTTATCTGATTCCAGCGTGATAAGGGAGGCCAGATTGAGAACGTTTAGTCCGTTCTGTCTGTTAGTTGTGGGTTTCTATTTTCCCCATGCCGTCTGCCTAAGCCCGCCTCCAATGTGTGTGTGTGTGTCTGAGAGTGAGAGTGTGTGTGGAGCATGTGTCTGAGCGTGTGTGTGTGTGTGTGTCTGAGCGTGTGTGTGTGTGTCTGAGCGTGTGTGTGTGTGTGTGTGTGTGTGTGGGTGGGATCGAGGGGTCATCGGGAGGACCGCTGGATTTGAAGTCATGAGTTTGTGCTCAAACCGACGCAGAGTCATAATTTAGCCTTCAGTGACAACGGGTCCATTGTTCCACCCTTCCAACCCCCCCCCCCTCGCCGATAAGGCCCCTCTATGTGCACAGTAATTGGAATTAAGCAGGGCATAAGTCACTGGGAAATTGGGTGACAGCGAATCAATAGTTAGTGGCTGACCCGGAGGGGCCATTAAGAGAAGTGGAACCCCTTTGTTTGTCCCCGGCGCTGGGGAAGAGAGAGTAAGTGGGTGCTTGAGTCGGGATTAACTGTGTAAACTAATGGCCGAAGCCAGCGTGTAACTACATCGAGCGGCCACCAGTCGTCTACGGTGGGCTACTGCGGCGGGCTGCTCCGCTCTCATTGGTTGTGCGGTGCGCAACGTCACATGACGAGACACGGCGCTCACAGGGTTCGAGCGGTTTGAACGGCCCTGCGCTTCAAAAGGATCGTTGTCGTCGTCGTTGTTGTTGTTGTTGTTGCGTTGCTACGATCGGCGGTTTGTTTGCGGGTTGCTGCTTTGGTTTCAGGGTTTTTTTTGGTGTATTTACAGTACAAGCGATTCTATTAGGGATCTTGGGAAACGAGAAGTACAACGTTTTAACCCTTAGCTCGCCTCCTACTGGGGGCCATATGTTCCACGGGACTGGGATGCTAAAACACGAGTCTCTTCATTTAACCCACGGCTTTGCACTGGGGTTGGAGAAACGGAGAAATGCATTAGCCTTAATCTTAACAGTGTTTAAAGCGATTAGCCGCAGCATGTGACAACTCCAATAAAGTCCCCGAGTCCCCATTAAGTCCTTAAGGCAAACGCGTGCATTGTGGCCATCGCTGTCAGTCTCTTCTTCCCCGCCCCTCAATGATGATTGGTTGGCGTCCCCGTGGCCTCGTCCCCAGAGCCCACGGAGACGCCCCCCTTGGACGAATCCTCCAGCTGAGCGATGAGCCATGTGTCACTGATATACGCTATGAAGATATTCATTAGTGTATTGCCACGGAAAAGGAAAGCGTGTGCATTTTCACAATTAATACATTCCAATTCGTCGGGCTGTGATTTAATTATGAATTATGTAAATGGCCGGCATGAATCATTTGAGGCCACCGCGTTATTATTGTTAGAGTTAAACGGCGGTTGTGTCATGTTGGCGGACGGCCGTTGCCAAGAGGAAAGGACACTTCTAATGGACAATTGAGACGGAAGAGTATATTCTCAAAGACTCACAACCGCTCACAACTAACAACTCCCTGGCTAATGCCAAAAAAAACAATTCAGATCTATAAATATTTCAAAAGACAGACTATTTAGTGGTGCATATTTACTTTTGGATCAGAAGTTCAATAATTTGCTGGTTTAAATGTCCCTTATTATACCACCAGGTGTGAGTGTGATTAGCCATCGCAAGCCGTTTCACAATTGCCATGTGACTACCCTCTAGTGACATCACAAGCGGGAATGTCCACCTAGATGTATGCCGACTAGATCAGTTTACCTGTCGGTACAGTCCACTGGGTAGGCTGGTAGACTGATCTAGTAATCATGAATCTAGGTGGACATTCCCACTTGTGATGTCACTAGACGGTAGTCACGTGGCAATTGTGAAACGGCTTGCGATGGCTAATCACACTCACACCTGGTGGCGTAATATGTCCCCTTTAATTGTTGTGACAGACCTACAGTATATGGAAGAAATGCAAGCTTTACCTCATATTTAACGATTGCCTTCTAACTAATACCATCCTCGCAGATGCTTCACATCCCTCCTCCCTACTGAAAGAAAATGGCTGTAAAACGGAGAGCCAACATGCAAGCAGACACCTCAGGCATCCTCTGGTCTCAGCAGGACGGTCAGGCCAGTTTTGCCGCCCCTGACGAACCGCCATATTGGATTGCGTCGACGATTCCATCTCTCCAGTCAAATGTGTAATGGACAACTACATCCTTTTTTTTTTTCTCTCTTCTCCTCCACGCCCCCCCCCCCCCCCTTTCTTCTTGTCAAGATGATATAGAGCCCGGGAACACAGAGTATATTTAGTTTGAAGAGGGCTGTCAAATCAAAATGTCAGGCTGCACTTTTTGACGGAGTCATATCGCTTGCTCATCCGTCAATCAAAGAGAAAGACGGCTGCCAAAGTCAAATTCGAGAGTGCCAAAGGAGCGCGGCAGCGACATGACAGGCTGGGGTTCCGCGGGGCTATCTGGGCAGGGCCGGACACCTCAATGACACCCCGGGAAAAACTTTTGTTCACAGATTTGTCAAGGTGCTTCCGGTTGTGAGGCCCTCCAAGTTTTCTACAGCGTTTTCTTATTAATGCACATCTTTTCTTTAAATGGCACCTTATTATTGCTTCGAGTTTATTTATTGCTTATTGCTTTTTTTAAATATATTTTCATGTATATTTTTTTTATGTTATTACTCTCTGTTTAATGTTCAATGTTGGGCACCAATTGCACACAGGTTTGCAAAAACTAAGGGAATAAAGCTGTTTCCGATTCTGTAGTAGGAAGAATGAAGAATAATATTTGTAATCGTGCCGAAGCACACACATAATCGATGGAAGTAGACATTGAGTCAGAAAAAGGCTGGAACCAATTTTAGCAGAGCAGAGGAAACCCACAGCCAGTGTATCCTTTAATATTCCAGAGCTGGTTCTATGATCTATGATGAAGCAGTCCATGAACAATTGGTAACATGACCAAACACAGGCACTAAGCAGCTGACAGACAGTCAACTGGAAAAGAGATAAATCACACGTGTCCATGTGTCCATGTGTTTAATACTCACACAAGGTGATTACGCATCAAGGAGGCATGAAGTCATGGCTCCTCATCTCCTCTCACACCTCCCTGGTCTCCCAGATGCAGGTTGTCCAGTCCAGTCCAGTCTCCAGTCTCCAGTCAGATGCTCTAGCCCCACCTGCTGGCCACAATCAGCTGATGACAAAACCAATGTATGCACCACCACGGTTGGTAGCCGACAGCTCCCTCTAGTGGGACACGTCAGCTGTTGCATAGCAGGCATCACAGTTAAACCGTTGATAAACCAGTATTCAATTGCAATATAAGAGGAAAAACACAAGTTTTTTTCTGTAGCCTATTGGTATTTGTGAATACATTGCACATTTGAATAATGAATACTGGACAGTAGTACAGTAGTACACTTTTAAAATACATGTTTAGTGACCATTTTAAGTGACATAATATTTGTCACTTAAAATATGTGTAATTTTGTTGCAATGCACTGTTTCTTTTCAATATCATGGGCAGTCTTAATTTTTATTACTAATTTCCAATTTCACGTATGTATTTTTGCAGTATTTAACTTACAATTTTACTTGTTTAGTGGGGATCAAACCAGCAACCGTCCTGTTGCCATGGCCGCTCTTCCCTCCACAGCTACTGCCACCCCTCCGAAGCTATTGTATCCCTTAAGGTGCATCGTTTTAATCCTTGTTAGTATTTGAATCGAACAGAAGTGATATGCAATGTCAAATAGCCCACTCTCTTATAGTTTGACACATTTAGATGTGTGCTACACACCTGCTATATTTAAGCAATGATTTATTTTTTCTCAGAACTTATGAACGATGATATCGTGGCTTGTCCCTTTGTCTGACTTAGGAGCTCAGGTCCTTGGTGTGCAGCCCCAACCCCCCCAGACTCTAATCAGACCCTGACCCTGACCCGGGCCAGGGCCCTAGCTGTTTGAAGAAGCTGGACTTCTGGGTTAACCAGATATTAGAAGTCAGAATTCAAGAAAAGCCACAATTTTCAGTTTCAGATACCAAGCTGAGACTAATCTCTGTTCGGTTACTGTGGCGACTCATGCTGTGAGCCTAACCTGGAGCAAACCCAACCTGCTAGCTGGCAGGTCAGCTCCGAGACAGCTCAGAGTTGCTTCACAGCTATATATACTAGGGGTGTAACGGTACACAGACTGGGGTCACGGTTCGGTAAGAGTTCGGTACAACAGGAAAAAAGCAACAAAACATCCCAAATGCATAAGGCTAGGTTTCTTTTCATTTATTTTGAACAGACAGTAGTGCAAGTTATCCTTAGTTCCACCTAGTGTCGTATAGTCCCCCCTGAGATAGTTGGTACAGCCTGGCCCTGTAGTGTTTCAAGCAGTAAACACAACAGTGAACATACACTCTTGCGTCGGTCATATTTCTATGTAGGGCTGATAAAAAAACAAAAAGCAATTGGTCACAATCAGCTACAAAACTGAAAAGCATCTCTTGTGTCATAAAAGTACAAAATAAATAGAATAAAAAATAAAACTTGTACAGTGTTTCAATTTGTTCCACTTAAGCTATATTTAAACATTCAAAGCTTAAGCCCAACCCTCCCAAAAAAGACAGAGGAAAACAAAACATGCTAGTAGGGAGGTACTGAGGTAGCAGGCCAGGTAGTATTTGCAAACTGGCAACTTTGGTAACTTCATTATAAAAATAAAGAACTCAAACTTTTCCATATACTGTATTATGCAGTTAAATGTAAACAGCAAACACACACTGTCCCCATAGGACATGTTGTTATGTTGGATGACGTCAAACTAAAAGGTTCAATAAGCTCCAAAACTGAAAAGCAGCTCTCATGTTCTGAAAATACAAAATAAATAATAACAAGGTGTTCCAATTATCTCGGTTCTGATGCAAAATAAAAGCAATACAGAACTGAATAACATCTCCTGGTGTGAAAATACTAAATATGTAAAATATGAGATAAAATAAAATCAGTGCCTTTAGGAGTAATGTATCACATTTGTGATTAACTTGTGAGTCTGAAAGGTCATATGCATCTCTTAAGGTACTCAGGTTCATCTCTCTTTACAGATCTCCATCGCCGCTGTAGTCCACTGAGAAGCCGACATTTTCCCACACAGCTGATTTGAAAGTAGCAGGCGGGTCTTCTAGCTCCTGTGTCTCAGTTGCACTCATAGTCAACGTGAAAGCGTCCGCTTCATCTTGTTTCGGTCTTCTTCTGCTGTTCTTGTTCCTTAATGGCGGTCGGCAAACAGCGTTGAGGTGCTTTATCGCCACCTTCTGGATTGGAGTGTGACTCAGACGTATTCGTCGTATGGCTGCACGTACCGAACCGTGACGTCCGTACCGTGACGTCACGTACCGAACCGTGACGTCCGTACCGTGGCGTCGCGGGACGAACACACGTACCCGTTACACCCCCTAATATATATAACCTTTGTACTTGTCGGCGACGCTGCGTGCCGAGTGGCGGTTTAAACCGAAATGAAGATTCATGATAATAAAATGGATTGACATTGTTCTGCAATGCAGTGTTGAAAGTCTGGTTTATTGTAAATGTTGGTAAAATGACATGGAGCAGGTGGGTCGTGAGCATGCTAGCACTCCCTGAGTGTGTGTATGTTGGTGGCTGACTTAACCTGTGGTGCACAGATCAGCAAAATGCACCACAGGCCCCACCCACCCCAGACTTTAACTGGGCCAGGTGAGGCTGCAGCCCCACCCCACCCAGACTCTAACTGGGCCAGGTGAGGCTGGCAGCCCCACCCACCCCAGACTCTAACTGGGCCAGGTGAGGTTGCAGCCCCACCCACCCCAGACTCTAAACTGGGCCAGGTGAGGCCCATTAACCCAGCCACCAAACACACACTCCCAAACGGCGTCATCTCCGGTTTGGTGTCACATTGTAAATAATCTCTGATTGGCGGACCTCTGACACGTCAGAAGGGTTGACTGAAGAGGATGAGCGAAAATCTCCATGTCCCCAAACTCCCAAAAACACATTATGAAAGTCTTGCAGCTTCGTGGTTATTTGTAAGAACGATAACAGATTGAGATTATGGATAGGGTGAAGAAATCAATAAGAAGAAAGAAATCTCTCAATTTGATCAAATTGACTCCCGGCCCGAATAGTCAGCTCGCGGGCCGCATCCGGCACTTGGGCCACATGTTTGACACCTCTGCCTAGTCCATGTTAAAATACCTTTATGCTATATTTCATATTTAATTTCCTTTTCACGTCTGTCTACACCAACAGCATTTTTCAGTGTCAACAGTACCACCCCCATTCACTATACTATGGGCCTTGTTACAAATGTTTGCATGGGTGGCTATGTTGTTCTCCAGGCATGCTAAAGTTCGTGTTTTACATTTAGGGCATTTGGCGCTTTTATCCAAAGCGACTTACAAAGAGTACATTTGTTGAAGGAGAGGCAGCAATATATCACTGTGGTACCTGAAGATAAGAATAGAGCTGTTTTCGAGCATTTACGAGACGAATAGAATGAGTTTCATAATTGCCAAGTTGCCTGCATAAGTAGCTGGGCAGGCGTGCAATTCTAAGCATGATACAACTTCTGGGAACGAACAACAATGCTAAGTGCCATTAATAAGTGTTAAGACATAAACACGCAGGTTAGTGCTGGGGGGGGTTATGTAGAGTCCAGGTGAACTCTGAACAGGTGGGTCTTGAGTCTCTTGCGGAAGCTGGCGAGCGACTCGGCCGTCCTGACGTGAGCCGGGAGCTCATTCCACCACTGAGGAGCCAGAACCGTGAAGAGTTGGGACTTGGAAAGAGCGATGTTGGCTGTTTTTAGTGAAGGCGGTACCAGTCGTTTGGCAGAAGTTGCCGAGCGGAGTGCTCGGGGGCGTAGGGTCGGACAAATTTTTGGAGGTAGGTAGGGGCGGTTCCGTTGACAGCCATGAAAGTCAGTACCAGTGTCTTGAATTGAATGCGAGCGGTTACCGGGAGCCAGTGGAGGTTGCGGAAGAGGGGGGTTACATGGGAGAATTTAGGTAGGTTGAACACGAGGCGTGCTGCTGCGTTCTGGATGCGTTGTAAGGGCTTGATTGTTGAGGCGGGGAGTCCAGCCAGGAGAGAGTTGCAGTAGTCGAGACGAGTGATGACGAGCGCTTGGACCAGGATCTGCGCTGCTTCACGTGTGAGGAAGGGCCGGATCTTGCAGAGAGCAATTCTACAAGATCGGGCCACAGAGGTAATGTTGGCGTTGCAGGACAGCTGGTCATCCAGTACCACGCCAAGGTTCCTTGCCGAGGGTGCAGGGGAGACTTCGATGTCCTCGATGGTGACAAGTAGGTCCATCTGAGGGCAGTCTCTACCCGGTATGAAGAGAAGCTCAGTCTTGTCGAGGTTGAGCTTCAGGTGGTTGGCGGTCGTCCATCTGCTGATGTCGGCCAGGCATTTTGAGATGCGTGTTGCGATGTGGGTGTCTGAGGGGGGGAAGGAAAGAAACAGTTGGGTGTCATCAGCATAGCAGTGGTAGGAGAAGCCGTGGGATGTGATTACAGAGCCGAGAGATCTAATGTATAAAGAAAACAGAAGGGGTCCCAGTACTGAGCCTTGGGGTACTCCGGTGTCAAGGGTGCAGGGTCTGGACAGGGAGCCATTCCATGTGACCTGATAAGTGCGATCTGTCAGGTAGGAAGTGAACCAGGATAACGCAGTTCCAGTGATGCCAAGCTCTGCCAGGGTGGAGAGGAGAATCTGGTGGTTCACTGTGTCGAAAGCGGCGGACAGGTCAAGGAGGATGAGCACGGATGAGAGGGAAGAGCTTCTGGCGTCGCGAAGGGACTCTGATACTGCAAGCAGGGCCGTCTCCGTGGAGTGCGCCGCTTTGAAGCCTGACTGATGAGGGTCGAGCAGGTTGTTCTTGGAGAGATAGGATGATAGTTGGGTGGAGACAGCACGTTCTATGGTTTTGGAGAGGAATGATAGGAGAGACACAGGTCTGTAGTGTCAGACGGGATTAGCTTTTAAGAAAAGGGCTCTACCAGTTAATCTACAAGAATAGCTCAGAAATACAACACTGATTCTGTTTCTCCACTTACCAACAGCAGAATACTATGCAGCCTTCTTCTACAACAGATTGTACAGAGTTCCTAGCTAGCTTCTCCTGCTTATATGCAGGGTTAAGCTCCTCCTTGTCGTTACCTCAATTGACTACAGCTGAATGCCCGAAACTGGGTGATTATCCCTGGGCGTGTCCACCTCTTAATATGCTAATGATCCCTGTCAAGTTTGCAACAACAGCTCTGTAATAAGTGAATTTGACCAATATCTCTGCCAACAATACTACAACAAGATTCCTTTTTACCAACACTACCCCAACAAACCAACACTGTTATCCAAGTTACTTTACGATAGATACCTCTACCAACGCTGCTACAAGATTAGTCTCAAGTAAAACCAACACTGCAATAGGTTAGTTTACGATAAATAGTTCTACCAGTCCTGTTACAAGATTAAGTTTCAAGTAAGACCAACACTGCAATAGGTTAGTTTACAATGTTAGTTTAAGTAAAATACCAACACTGCTACAGGTAGTTTAAGATCAATACCTCTACCAGTCCTGCTACAGGATTAGCTTTTAAGAAAATGGTTCTACCAGTTAATCTACAAGAATAGCTCAGAAATACAACACTGATTCTGTTTCTCCACATACCAACAGCAGAATACTATGCAGCCTTCTTCTACAACAGATTGTACCGGTTTTACAGGAGTTGTTTAAGGATTCTGACCGGTTCTTCTAGTTTATGGGGAAACCAACACTATATAACTCGTCCACTGGTGAGTCTTTGACAACGCAAGTGTCCCAGAGACGACACGTGGAGGTGAACCGATCGACGAGCATCCCCAGAAAACCAACGAACCAAGTCAAATCTCTTCGGGTGAGTGAGTAACTTAATAGCCCACCACTCTCTTTCTAATTGGTGCAATACAAAGGCATTTTGTGCAATAATATTTAATCATTTGACATGCATATGTCTTTGTATGACAGGCACATGACCCTGTTATTGGGGCTAAAAACTCCTAGACCCAAGGCTTCCTTGTATTTGGGATATTACCACGATATGCTCAGAAAAAGGCATGTGTAGAAGTAACATTGGACAAAGCAGCAGTGTTTGAGAAATCTTTAATGGTTTCTTTTCACAATATTTCCAAAGAAGCAGTTATAGGATCACGCTTAGGAATGATGTTTGTAGTTGGTTATAATTTTGGTCATATAGGAGTGGTCTTCATGGGCCTTGGCCTACTACACTGCATATCTGATGTAGAAAAGAAAGATCTATCATAAAATGCATGAACATAAATGGCCATTGGTGAACAGCTCATGATGCACACTTTATTTACACAATTGAATGTAGAGCATCAATGGTTTCCACTCTGTGGTGTGTCAACCTCCAAGTTATATTAACCTACGTAATTAACCTACATAATGACATTTACATTACATTTACATTTAGGGCATTTGGCAGACGCTTTCATCCAAAGCGATCTACAAAGAGTACATTTGTTGAAGCGGAGACAGCAATATATCACTGTGGTACCTGAAGATAAGAATAGAGCAGGTTTCAAGCATTCATAATTGCAAGGTAGCCTGCATAATATCTGGGATAAGAGCAGAAGTGCCATTCTGAGTGCAGTACCAACATGTAAGAACGTAGAACAATAGCCCTATAATATCACAACCCTGTAAACCACCAAGAAGAAAAGAAGGATTCTCTATAATCATCTTTTGACTTTCCATGTGCTTCTTTAGGGACAAGGAAAGAAAGTATGGCCAGCGATGTCGCCTTCAAAACCAACGACGTCTTCAAGAGTCACGCGGGGAAAAAGGACAACCCACTGATGAAGTACGTCCTGGAGGTCTCACTGCGGGAACACCCCCTCGCGCACGAGCTGTACCTGGTAAGGAACCCTGTGGTGTCCCGTACAGAGATCTGCAATTATGTTCTGATGCAAATAAGTGTCTTACTTACCGCTAATATGATCTGTTTGGCTTTATCTGTTTTTGTTTGTTTCAGAAAACAATGGAGCAGCCCCTGGGTTACATGATGTCTGCCCGGGAGCAGTCCCAGTTCATGGTGAATCTCGCCAAACTGATCAAAACCAAGAAGGCCCTGGAGCTTGGTAATGGCATTACAATATATATATATAAACCACATCACATCCTGCAAACTATCTTATTCAAAGCAGGCTTAAACAACACAACTTTACATATGGGATGATTGGGGGGTGGGTGGCGGTGGCAGTGGTTCAGGAGGTAGAATGTTTTGTCTGGCAACTGGGAGGTTGCTGGTTCAACCTAGCAAAGTGTTGAGGTGTCCCTGAGCAAGACATCTAAACCCTTGAATCTGACGCCACCGTCGGTGTATGAATGGGTGAACGTGAGGCAATACTGTAAAGCACTTTGGATAAAAGCGCGATATAAATCCAATCGATTTGGCATTTACATAATGCGATTAAATTCATATCTTGGTAGGACACATCTTGCTAATCCTACAGGATGTGTGCTGTGAGGAAAAGGATGATGAATGTTTTATTGTTATACTATTGACTCATCCTTTCCATAAGCATCTGTTGAGTCCTAATAATTGTATTTGCCACATGCTGTGTTTGCAGGAGTTTACACCGGGTATAATACCCTTAATATGGCGCTGGCGCTGCCAGAAGACGGTGTTGTGGTGGCCTGTGACATCCACGACGAATTTGCAAACATTGGCAAACCCTTCTGGAAAGAGGTATGGTTCTAAACCACACCACTCAATTGATTCCGATTTCCATTGAATTTATTTCAATTCAATGTCTTTTTACGTGCGTGTCTGTGTGTGTGGGCTGCATTATATTAGGTTCTACTCTATGGAAGAATACATTTTGTATGATATCACGATAATATTTAAATTTTGCTCTTCAGTGCAATGGATTAGACAGGTAGACACATAAGTCTCACGAATCAGACTTGAGATTATTTCATTATCTCAAGTCTGATGTGGTAAAATCTGGGTGAACAGGAATTACATTTTCTTTTGCTTCAAATGTGTCATGTTGCTGGGGGGCAGGATCTGTCGAATGCGTGTGTTACACAGAAAGGGTCTCTACTGGAAATAACCTGGCCAGTGGAACCACATAATTCCATTGTGTGTGTCACACAAACATCCAACCTCCTCTCTCATTTGTGACACGACACTCAAGTCATCTCATGCTAAATAAATCCTGTTTTTCTTCTTTCTACAGGCAGGCGTTGAGCATAAGATTGACTTGCGCATCAAACCAGCAGAAGAAACTTTAGGTAGGCTACAGTACAGCTACACACATCATGTCTCAGTTCAGGTGTGTTTGGTCAGCGATGTGATCAATCATTTAATGAAATCGATTCCCATCCATTTCCGTGTGGGTTTCCAGACGACCTGCTGGCTGCCGGGGAAGCTGAAACGTTTGACTTCGTCTTCATCGATGCAGACAAGACACGTTTTGATGAATACTACGAGAAGTCGCTACAGCTCGTGAGGAAGGACGGAGTGATCGCCATTGACAATGTGAGTTTGTCCGTGTGACATATTTGTGTGTCACATGGTATGTGTATGTGCCATGTGACTACCATCTAGTGACATCACAAGTGGGAATGTCCACCTAGATGTATGCTGACTAGATCAGTTTACCTGTCGGTACAGTCCACTGGGTGGTAGACTGATCTAGTAATCATACATCTAGGTGGACATTCCCACTTGTGATGTCACTAGATGGTAGTCACATGGCAATATGTCCCCTTCAAGGCCAAAGTCCATTCTGAGGCGACTCTAAAGGTTTTGCGTCTTTCCCAGGTGTTCTGGCGCGGGAACGTCGTGGATCCCCACCCTGACGACGCGTGCGCCGTGTCCATCAACAAACTCAACAGGAAGTTGTTAAACGACCCCCGGGTTGACCTCAGCATGCTCACCGTGTCGGACGGCCTGACCCTGGCCTTCAAGCTCTGATCCCCTGATCACGTCCAGTCCATGTTTTCTGTTTTTCTTTCGTTCTCCTTTTGTGACGCAACATGATGGAGCTACATATGAATCAGTGGCAACTGTATTTAATGTTGAAATAAAAAACCGCCCATCATGATGTTAGATCAGCAGAACTTAAGATTGATTGATTGGCCGCTGTAGTAGTGTGAATGTTAGACGTCTTACAAGCAATGATGTTCAACTTCAATAAAAAATTTCTTGATTACATTCCGTGTTGTAATGACTTTTTTTTTTACATGACCAAGCACACCATAAGATTCAGTATATCAGAATCAGAATCGGCTATATCGCCAGTTTTTACAAACAAGGAATGTGCTTTTGTGAAATTAGTGCATAACATTGAACATAAGGAAAGTAATAATATAGAAAATATATGAAAAATAAGCAATCAGCAAATATATCCGCTAAAGTTAAAGCTGCAAGCCGTTTTAATCTCTAATCGAAACCACACTTCCAAATACAATGTATTCTAACTAGTATGTGCCTGCGGGCTGCAATGCTGACAGATACTCATTGAGAGTACATTGTATTTGTCTTACGTGACTCCAAATTCATGTCACACAAGAAACACACACAAAAAAAGGATAAAAGTTACGTAACAGTTTTTCTTTTGAGTCATGTGTGGGATCAAAGCAACACATCACATTTAAATAATGACTAGTGTTGGCTTACTGTCATCACCATCACGCTACAGGTTGTTGGGTTGAAATGCTACCTCTACATTCTAACCATACTGGGCTGAGGCTGAGAGGATGTTTGTTCCTTTGGTCCAGCGCGCCCTCTAGTGAAGGTTTGGTGAAACTCCCCCCCCCCCAAAACATCTAGTGATGACAAAGGCTATGAATGAGCCAATGGATAAAGTAGGTACATAATCCACCAAATTCAATTTACTGCATCTTTAACCTGAAATAATCCACAAAACACAAAAGGCGAATCCATCGTTTTATTGCCGAGTGACGAATGATTTCATTCCTCACCGTTACCATACAGCGTTCATCTACACAGAAATTGGTTTCAAACCTGATCAAGTCATGTACTCTTATATTTTTGGCATTATTCTGCAGGGTGCATTGAATTGTTTTCGATCAACTAGAAGCAAGACAAAAGTAGGACCGAGAACTAGCCGTAGCGCGGTAAGAGTCTTAAAAACTTGTTTAAAGTCGTATGCTGCTCAGCCAATATCGTTGTAGCTTTGGCTCCAGCCAACTCTCAGGAGGCCTGGACATAATTAACAGTGTGCATACGATAAAGGGAACAGGGCCTTCACACACACACACACACACACACACACCACACACACACACACACACACACACACACACACACACACACACACACACACACACACACACACACACACTCACCCACACACACACACACACACACACACACACCCACACACACACACACACACACACACACACACACACATACACGTCTACATTACTGTCAAAATAACAGGTTTACATTCCTACGATGTTGTAACACACACACAAATACATTGCTTTGGATTGTCAGAACTAAGGTAATTGTGACGTCTACCCATGAATGATAATTCTACCACACAACACAGTAAAACATAAAGGTGAACTCACTTAAGGAACAGACTTGCAGCATGGTGAGCCCCGAAGTCAATAATGTGCAGAAACGAAACGTTTTACAAAAGCAACGTCCACACACACACACACAACAATAACAATAACTCAACAAAAAAAAAGGTCAAGCGAACGCGGAAAAAGTGAAGAACGAGTAGAATCGATTAAATATTCATTAATCCTTCCCGTGGCACACTACTTGGTCCTCTCTAGTTTGCGGTTTCGTGCATAAAACATTCTAAAAAGGCCACGAGCAATCGCTCCCACTCTGGTGTTTAGCATCCCTTCACATTACATCACGCTCAAGTTGTTGATGTTGTTGTTGTTTTTGTCTGCGTGAGAACACTGCATTGCAAAAACATCTCGGTATAATTCCAATTTAAAGTAAATTAAATGAATCACAGTAATTTTGAACTCGATTTGTTACATTACATTACATTACTTTATACATACTTTACCCACACATGAATAAAACAATTTCAGTTTAAACGTTTGGTGCAGATAACATTTTCGACTAAACGTATAACGTTGTTCAATGGGGGGAATTTCTCTGTAAAATACAAGAAGTCTGCTACTTCTGGCGAAATACACTTTACCAGAGTGGTAGCTTACTATTGACTCGTAGATGGAAGTTCTCCTGCTACAATGGGGGGGCTTACTTACTGAGCCTTTAACTGGGGGGGGGGGGGGTGGCACCAGACCACAAGTTGCACTTTAAAACAGCATTGGTAAGTTTAATGGGACACATGACGACACTAGAACCAAATGAATGAAGGAAGGTGCAAATTCAAAACAGTGCTCTACGACTGGGGGGCTTCACCACACTGGGAGTCCCTCCTCGTGAAAGAGCATTTGTTGAGAGGGAAGTAAACATAAAAACACACACACACACACACACACACACACACACACACACACACACACACACACACACACACACACACACACACACACACACACACACACACACACACACACACACACACACAGACACACACACACAGACACACAGACACACACACACATGGCTCAGGGTTCTCATGCCTCAGGGTTCTCATGCGTCCAGCTCCAGCCCCAGGCCCAGCTTGTGGCCCCCGGCGTGGATACTCTTCCCATCCACCAGCGCAGACAGAGTGAGCTTCATACCTGGACGACAACGTGAAGAGGATACTCAACAACAGCACTATGCCAACATCGCACACACACATGGAAACATGGTCAATGTAAATGGATTGTATTTATATCGCGCTTTTATCCAAAGCCATTTACAGTATTGCCTCACATTCACCCATTCATACACCGACGGCGGTGTCAACCGTGCAAGGTAACAACCAACACGTCAGGAGCAGTTAGGGTTAGGTGGTGTCTTGCTCAGGGACACCTCAACACTTAGCTAGGAGGAGCCTGCAGTAGCTCAGTACCTCCTGAGCTACTGCCACCCAAACACACACACAAGTGCGCGCGCACACACACACACACACACACACACGCACACACGCGCGCACAAAACTATTCTTACCTGGCCGCAAAGTTTGGGTGTAGCCGATTCCTACCAAGCTGGCGTTGTTCACCTTAGCCTACAAAAAGTACAATATTTAATATATACAAGTATTAAGTATTCAACATCCATGTGCAGATGTGAGACAGACAAGCCAGACAGATGATGGGAGCCCCACCCACCGAGAGGGCGGTGTTGGAGTCCAGCTGGTACTTGGCTGCGATCCCGAAGCGCGTTCCATTGGTGCCGGCGCTCCATGCCAGGTTCACCGCCGTCTCCAGCTGCTCGTTCACCTTCTGGTAGATGGACCCGCCGAACTCAGAACCATCGTTACTGAAGAAGAAAGAAGAAGACCATGGTGGGTTTGGAAATAAACGTACCATAAGTTGACTGGAGGAGACTGCTCAGTACGGCGTCATGATTGAATTTAATAATTTAATAAATCACTCAATAAAAACTCAAAGATCCTGGTTATGTCTGCCTTCTAGGGGGGAAATTGGCCAACGATGGCATATGATGACTAGATCTAGATCTAGATCCAGCAGCGCACCCAGTGGAACTGTACCAACTGGTCGGCTTATCTATCCATCATACATCTGGGTGGACACTCCCCCACTTGTGATGTCACGATGTCACATGACAATTTTGAAACGGCTTGTAATGGCTAATCACACTAGCAACACGCCTGTGGGTGGTCAAACAGGGGCCCGCTTTAACCTGACACAACTTACACATTGGTGTGCAATTGGAAGTCGCCCGTCTTGTAGCCGATGGCAAAGTTGCTCATGGTCAGCTTGGACTTGGCCGTGTCGAACACCATCTGGTAGCCGGCCAGCCAGCCGTCGTAGCCAGCCACGCCCGCGCCGTGGATCATCGGCCCGGCGAAGTCCAGGTCCACGTCCACGCCCAGGTTTAGGAAGTCCCGCTTGTACGCCGACTTCACTCTGCCGCTCTTCTTGCTGCCCGCAGCAGAACACGAGGACATTCATTAACATGAATTAAGGGAATGAAATCGATACGAGCTGACTGTTCCAAAGGGAGGGGATGGGGGGGGTTACTTACATCAGCACTTTGCTCTCAACAATTGTCAATAAACTACACTTACCCAGTGTTTGGCGAAAACGTTGTGTCAAATGTAAGTTTCAGTCCCTTGGTGATCTAGAAGTACATAAAAGAAAAAAATCATAATCAATACATGAGTTGCACTTGTAAAATTTTAGGCATAGCACCTTTTTTAACACAGGGTTACAAAGTGACAGGATACAGAGATATAAATACAATACAGAATACATACATGTTATAACACAATACATAATAACATACATACATAAAGGCCATAAACAAAAGATACATTTGCCCCTTTGTAGGGAAAGGCAAGATGGTCAAAATGGGTTTTGAAGCCGTTTACAGACTATGCTGATCTAACAGAGGGGGGGCAGATAGTTCCAGAAGGATGTGGTGGTAGTTTGCACGCACGCACGCACGCACGCACGCACGCACGCACGCACGCACGCACGCACGCACGCACGATGCCGTCCGGTCACCATACGCTACCCTGATCTTCCACGCACACTTCGGTGCCCAGTGTGTTGTCTGTGGTCCACTTCTCGGTGAAGGTCAGGCCGTACCTCAGCCCACCGGTACTTGGTTTCCAAGCTTCCGTTCACCTTCCCGGTGTCCATGTTCGACAAGCCGGAGGTCTTGAATTCCTGAACAGTATTCAACATTCAGTCATACGTACGTCAGACAAAAAAAAGCTTCTATAAAGAGGATTGATTTCATTTAAAAAAATAAAAAATAAAAGGAATAAAAGTGACAGTATGGCCAAAATGAACGTACCACTCCATTCTCAGACTTTGTTTTGACATCAAGTTTTACAAGTCCAAAACCTGCAAAGACAGGTCACAATTAAAAAGAATGCACGAGTCTATATTCACATAACAGCTAGAGCTGGATTTAATACATTCATTTTGCAGGCTCATATTTGGAATTACCATAGCCTTTGTTGAAGATGTCTTTGGCAGATTTTCCAAGATCACCATACGATGGAGGGACTGACATTGTGACTGACAACAACAAACAACAAAATGTCAAAGATTTAGATGAACCACAAGTACTATTTGGTTAGTCTGCTGTTTTTAAGAACAAAAATAATACGTACACACATATATACTGCATGCATAATATTCAAAGGAGGTTGAGTTACTTTATTAGATTGCACGCCCAAATTGCTAAAACATAATCATCACCACTACATACTAAACATTATCATCACCACTACATACTAACATTATCTTCTCCACCAAATGCTTAACATTATCATCCAATACATAGAAACATTATCATAACCACTAAATGCTAAACATTATCATCACCACTATATACAAAACATCATAACCACTACATACTAAACATTATCATCACCACTACATACTAAACATTATCATCCCCAATACATAGAAACATTATCATAACCACTAAATGCTAAACATTATCATCACCACTATATACAAAACATTATCATAACCACTACATACTAAACATTATCATCAACACTACACACTAACATTATCATCAGCACTACATACTAAACATTATCATAAGCACTACATACTAAACATTATCATCACCACTACACACTAACATTATCATCATCACTACATACAAAACATTATCATCAGCACTACATACTAACATTATCATCCCCACTACAGACTAATCATTATCATCATCACTACATGCTAAACATTATCATCCCACTACATACTAACATTATCATCATCAACTACATACTAAACATTATCATCCCCACTACATACTAATCATTATCATCATCACTACATACTAAACATTATCATCAGCACTACATACTAAACATTATCATCACATTATCATCCCCACTGAGGGCTGAGTAATGCTGCGCTTAGCAAAACAGAGAGGTAATGCCATCTCGCTAACCATACGACACATTTGTGCAGAATGAATTAGTTTGGATTTTTAAAATCACAATCAACGTCGAGAACTTACTTCTGTGAAGTGCGCTAATAGTTCGCAAATATTTAGCTGATAGTTCCCTAATATTTCGCTAACAGTTCTCTAATATTTCGCTAACTGTTAGCTAACTGTTAGCTAACAGTTCGTACTGTGAGACGTCAAGGCAGCTGTAGGACGACGTGAAGGAGACACCGCAACGCGCGCTACAGGACCCCGGAGTATAGCGGTCCACGTCCGCGCCTGTCTTAAAACGCCGTCGTCGACAGTAGCAGCGCTATTTTTCCAGTCGCTCATAAAATACATGCGTTGACTATCATTTCAAATAGGCGGATAATATCTTGAATGCATCGACCGCAAACGTGTCCTGGGTAAATATTTTGGCCGAATTGTGATCAGGACGTAATGAAGCCCCCCCCCCGTATCACCATGGTTACCATGATGCTAGTACTGAGCATGGCTCCCTTCAAGATGCTCTAGTCAACAAGATGCACAATAATACAAATAAATACCAAATCCATATCTTGCACAGAAGTCTTTTATTACACAGTGTACACACTTGAGTTAGTATTCAGTTTTATTTAGGTTGTTTTGCTTGTTTTTGTGATTTTTTACCTCATGTTTTAGTGGTCTATACTCTTTACTTGCAACTGTAGTGCAATAATGTCCCCCACTGGGAGGAATAAAGTACCATCTTATCTTATCCTATCTCATCTTATCTAATTGCATCTTATATTATCAGAGAAGTGACTAGTTGTTGTTTTTTACTAATCTACCCCCCTCTAAGATTATTTTTTTCAGCCAAGATCCCCTTTAAAGTTAATGTGATATGCGCTCATTGGATAGATTTACTGAATTTTAGATTTACTGACATTTGTATTAATATTAAGAGGGTATTCATTCATTTTTCTAAGGTGTATTCAGAGAAACCCCTGCAATCATTCAGAGTACTCCTATGGGTGCACAGTACACCTATTAAACAAATGTAATAAAACAAAACATTTCAATTAAAGGCAGCAAAGGCATAGTAGGTGCAGTAGCATAGCAGGTGTTGACTTTTACTTTAAGTAGTTTAGTTTATTACTGGGAAAGGACAACATTTTGTCTTTATGCCTGGTAAATGATTTGTCGATTTTTATTCAATTTAAAAAATAATGTACGCTAACATGCCATGAATACCGATTACATTACGACAACTTTATTGTATAGTGGCAATAAAAAAATGCACATCTTTTTTTTTTTTAAACAAATACATAGTTATGAGCAACTGTAAACATAGCCTCTGAATGTGCATGTTGCAATAACCATATATATATAAATATAAAAAATACTTGACATTTACAAAATAAATTAATACAAAATGAACCAATACATAGAAATGTAAGCAAATGCTACTCAAAAAGATACCAATCCCTTGGTATTCCTTTTGGTTTATATTGTACTTTTCTATTGTCATCTATACAACATTAATACAAAAGAAGGATACAATCAACTATTCACAGACACATGGCCAATTCCCATTTAACATGAAAGACACTAGCTATTTCTTATACAGACAAGCCTTTTGGAACATCTAGGGTGATTGGCAAATTAAAAGACATTAAGACATTTGTAGAATCTCTTACACTACATCGCTTCACTTCAGATAATTTTTCTTTCGTTGACCATTCTTTCGAACAACTAACGTTGAAGCCACACTCACATAAACATATCCAAGATCTGATTAATTTCACAACGAGAAGAATTACATTAGTGGCGCTGTAGAAGTTAGTATGTACTAAAAGCTGTCCAAAAAACACAGGAATCTTACGGAATGTGGATCAATTTACACAATTTGCAGCACTGCCCAACTACTGACCCCTGTTGCACAGTGCGGGAAAGAGCTGTCAAGTGTCCCGAATATAACCCTGTATTGCTTTTACTGTCGTCTATAGAGCGCAAGGTAAATCAAATATCAAATCTACAAAGTTTACCAGCAAATGTTCACTAGAATCCCTTGAAGAGACATCGACATAATGCATGACGTTAATGTCACAATAAATTGCACGGCGATTGAGGATTATGTTAGTAGATTGTTCTTTTTTTTGTTACATTACATGTAATATTGAAATGGTTCTAATTTTAAGAACATGAAAGAAATACTGTGCAAGCCACTGAATTAAAAACGATTAACGATTAACGTGTTAACTTGCGTTTTAACGTGAAAGGAAACGTAAAATGTAGATGGCGATTAAAAAAAAAATACAAACAAACAAACTCTGGACGGTTCATCAGAGCTCCCATCATCACCCGCTCCAGGAAAAGATACTCCCAGAGAGGACCCAGAGGACGAGACGGTGTCGCCATGATGACGCACGCGCACACACACACCCCAGCTTCAGACCCCCCAGGCGTCGGCATGACGACATGGCGGGAAAGCTCTCAGAACACAGTTGGCAACGTTTGACACAGAAAGAAAATCTTTAAAAAATGAAAATACAAAGTACACGTAGCACTGGCGTGGCATGGCTGGCACACTTTTGGGGTCAGGCTGCTGCCCCGCCCCCTTCCCTCCCTTCCTGCTCCGCCCCCCTCGATCCGCTCAGCCAATCAGGCGGCGCAGCGAGACGGGCATGGCGAAGGGCCAGCCGTACTCGTTGGGCACGGGCCCGTTGACGTTGCACTCGAAGAAGGAGAACATGGGGAACCAGATGCGCGCGCGGCGGCTCTGCTGGTAGGCGCGCGTGTTGGCCAACGTGTGGTAGTACAGGAAGAGGCGCGTGGTGATGTAGAAGGCGATGAAGACGTCGATGGAGTAGTGTTCGTGCGCCGCCAGGATGAAGAAGATGCCGAAGAGGTTGAGCACCCAGGAGAGCGTGTGGATGAAGTTCCACGTCCGCGGCGTGTCTGTAACCACGGCAACGAGGGGGGGGGGGGGGTATAAAGGGTATAAAGTATTAGTATACACTACTGCATTTACATTTAGGGCATTTGGCACACTTTTATCCAAAACGACTTCCAAAGAGTACATTTGTTGAAGGAGAGACAGCAATATATCGCTGTAGTACCTGAAGACAAGAATAGAGCAGGTCTCAAGCATTCAGGTTTCAAGGTTAATAGAACGAGTTTCATAATTGCTAGGTTGCCTGCATAATAGCTGGGATAAGAGCAGAAGTGCAAACACATAAACAGATAATACACCATCCCCCTACTCGACTACACTTGCCATTGAAACTATGGCATTGTAAGTGACACTGTAGTATTTGAGCTAATTAGCGTTTATTTATAATATGTGTTTCTTAATTTTTAACAGGGCTAGCCACGTGGTTCTCTCTGCGACTTGTGGTGGCACTTACAGCCACCAGATGGCAGCAGCAACGCTGCTCTCAGACCGGTTTTCTTTCTTTCTTCCTTTCTCTCTCTCCAACCACACTGACTCTGCCCTCCAACTCAACCTCCCTCAGGGAAGCGGCATAAAAAAAAGCCAGAAAAAAAGCCCATCACACGGTAATAATCCAGAGCGGTGCTGCTGGACCCCGGAACTCACACTCTGTGACAAAGAAGTTGAGCATGGTGATGACCACGGTGTGCCCGCTGAACATGTAGTCCCCGCAGGTGTGAACCCCGGTCAGGCTCATCCCGAAGCCGCTCCAGATGGCCACGGCTCGGTGCAGCTTGGCCCACACATCCCCGTAAATCTGGAATGGGGGGGGGGGGGGGGGGTTGTGGGGACGGACAGCGGCAGCAGAAGACAAATAAAAATTAAAAAAAAACTTAGAAAAAAGTTCTGAACTAGAACTCGATTATGCAGGAGGCAACTCTGCAGCAGACCAGCTGGGGGGGTGTGTGTGTGTGTGTGGTGTGTGTGTGTGTGTGTGTGTGTGTGTGGTGTGTGTGTGTGTGTGTGTGTGCGTGCGTGCGAGCTAGCTAGCTAGCTACGTGACACGACGTGACGTACCTTTCCCGAGCACTGCAGGTGCTGACCGGGCACCGACAGCGAGGTGACGAACATGGTGATGCAGCGCAGCATGAACACGGTGCCCATGAGACTGCACAGCCGGCGCAACAGAATGGACCTGCAGCGGGGGGCGAGAAGGTGGTCAGGTGCCGCCACTGTCATAAAGATAATGCGCAATAATGGGTGCTAGAAATGGGTGCGCAACAACAATACACTACCGGGTGCTTGTGCAGCAGCAGAACCAGCAGCCAGATGTTGCAGAGGATCACTCCACAGGCCTCTGCCATGGCGAACGCCCAAGGTATTCTCGGCACACTGGTGCAGCAAAGAAGAAAAAGGAAAAAAGTTCAAAGTGTTAAATTACACCCCGAGTCGGCTCACGGATTCCCACATCAAGTGTAAACCGTAATCGTAATCAATCGGGGTCGATTCCCGGGTGGACAGCTCGCAGCATAATTGATTTCATTTCAAATTCAGCCGTTCGCTCTGTAGCAGTCGTTCCCAGCAATCAACTCCCAACAGCAGAGCCAAGGCGGTCATCTCTCTCCAGTCGCTCAATGTAAACACACAACGGGTCCCCTTGGAAGTGGGTCAATCAAAAACAAGGCTTTTTCTTTTTTGTCAAGGATTTCGCAAGGCCACTGGATTTTAGAAAGTAGGGCATTAATAATGTCCACTTTCTGGCCTGATAACACAGATGGTATGTGGTACGAAATTAGAGCTGGGTGGGAAAACATTGGAGGGAACATGAGGACTTTTACACAATGCAGATATGATAGAATACGATATACTTCTGATTAAGAGGGTCAATCCCAATGGTGTATATGGTAATTCACGGAATAGCATTAGGCTAAAACTAGTGCTACCATTGCAGGGCACACCTTCAGTCATAATCCTTCAAGACTGCACAACTAGCTCCTGTGATAAGTCACTATCTTTGTTGAATCATTACTTTATCATACTCCTCAGCCCTATTATGCAACACAAAGCAAACAGTCATGTCCTGCTTGGGTCAGGGCTTCATTAAAGAGGCCCCATTATACCACCAGGTGTGGTTTATTCCTGTTGTCACTATCCATGTGACTAAAATTGTCATTGTGACGTACTACTAGTGACATCACAAGTGGGAGTGACCATCTATGATGACTAGATCAGAACTACCATCCTACCCAGGGGACTCAGAGGTCCAACTGGGCTTATCTAGTCAGCATAGATCGAGGTGGACACTCCCACTGGAACACTCTGCCCAGCTCCATTAGATACGCAAGCTCTGTCGACATTTTTAAAAGGCAACTGAAGACTTTTTCAGAAGGCATTTAGCTAATTTAGTATCCCATTTTTACTATTGTTTTATTTATGTGTGTTGTTTTTGAATGCCCTAATGTAAAGCACTTTGAGCCTTTTTACGTATGAAAGGTGTTATACAAATAAAGTGGATAATTATTACTTCACTTGTGATGTTACTTCGTCCACAATTTTAGTCGCATGACAAATTTGAAATGGCCTGTAATGGCTAATCATCACACTCACATCACCTGATGGTATAATAGGGCCCCTTTAAAACAAACCATCTCATTTCACCTTGGATCATGAGATGGGACAGTCGGTGACTCACCTGTCCAGGAAGATGTCCGGCAGCGGGGGGTAGGTGCGCATGTCGGGCACCCTCTCGTGCACGATCACCATGACGAAGGAGGTGAAGCCGAACACGAACACCACGTACACCGAGCTGAGCGCCGTCTTCCAGTACTCTGGGTCCAGCCGCCGGCACTGCTGCTTGTACTTCCCGTTGGTGTAGCCCCCCGGGTGGTGGTGGTGGTGGTGGTGGTGGGGGTACTCCTCGCCCGCCGGCGCCGTCTCCGCGCTGTCCCCGTACTCCCCACGGCCCCCCGCCTCGCCGTTGCACAGCCAGTCCAGGCTCCCGCCGATACTGCCGCCGCCGGAGCCGGACCCCGTGGGCGAGTGGCCGTCGAAGGGCAGGCCCAGCTCCTCCAGCAGCTCCGGGTTCTGCTTCTGCAGCTTGCGGATGGACAGCATCAGCCGCTTGATGTCGCCCAGCACCTTGAGCTCCAGCGGCGGCGAGCGCAGGTCATACTCGGCCAGGCTCAGCAGGCTGATGCCGTCCAGCCGGTGGCGGTTGCACAGCAGGTCCACGTAGTCGCAGAAGCCCTCATCTTTCAGCCAGCGGGCCACGTGCTTGGTGGTCCAGCGACGCACGCTCAGCTGGGTCATCTCCTCCTCCAGGCTGAGAGAGCTAGCGAATAAATATTCATGACAATATAGCCCACTACACGTCATATTCACGTTTAACCCCCACTGACAATATACTACACATTACATTAACGTTTAACCCCACTGACTCCCACCCTCTATGGACAATATACTACACATTACGTTAACCTTTAACCCCACTGACTCCCACCCCCTATGGACACTATACTACACATTACATTAACGTGTAACCCCACTGACTCCCACCCCCTATGGACACTATACTACACATTACATTAACGTGTAACCCCACTGACTCCCACCCCCTATGGACACTATACTACACATTACATTAACGTGTAACCCCACTGACTCCCACCCCGTATGGACAATATACTACACATTACGTTAACCTTTAACCCCACTGACTCCCACCCCCTATGGACACTATACTACACATTACATTAACGTGTAACCCCACTGACTCCCACCCCCTATGGACACTATACTACACATTACATTAACGTGTAACCCCACTGACTCCCACCCCCTATGGACAATATACTACACATTACGTTAACCTTTAACCCCACTGACTCCCACCCCCTATGGACAATATACTACACATTACATTAACGTGTAACCCCACTGACTCCCACCCCCTATGGACACTAGAACCACACGTTATATTAAAGTTTAACCCCACTGACTCCCAACCCCCCATGGTCACTATTGTGTCACATTAACGCACACCTTTTCTTTAAATTGCACCTTTTATCTGCTTATTTTTTATATATCTTTCTTAGAATTTCTATATTACTACTTTCTGTTTAATGTTCAATGTCATGCACCAATTTCACAAAAGCACATTCCTTGTATGTAAAAACTAAGGCAATAAAAAAAAAGCTGATACTGATAATGATCTAGATCTACTTGCAGGCAGTAAACTGCTGTACAAGTCAGAGTAGCAGCCTGCTTGTTTGAAGAGCAGAGGGCAAATATGTGCAGATAATGAGTTTGCACAATCAGACTCACACCCTGCTGTTTGTAATATTGATTTAAGTGGAGGGGCAGCAGAGAGAGACCTGACCTGAATATTGACACATTGGGCAATAAGACAAACATAACCTCAACAATGTCCTTTTATTCAGGCTTTACCAACTCAATGAAACTATATATATATATATATATATATATATATATATATATATATATATATATACCCTCTGCAGAGGACAATGCATTATGTCCAGTACTGTACTGTAAAAATGCACAATTTTACAGTCCCTAAAATGCAGATGGAGAATCCTAAAAATATAAATAACAGAGCAGCCTTCTTCTGTTGTATTATTATTATTATGATTATTATGCTGTTATACCCTGCAACAAATAAATAAAGGTGTGACATTGCCTGACAAGCTGTCTAAAAGCTAATACAAGTCAAGGTTGAATAAATAAGTCACAGGTTGCTGATAATGCTCCCATGTGACTGACAGCATCATCTCTCCATTACCCCAACAAGGTGGCTAATGCTAACGCTAATGCTAGCTTCTCCAGCTAGCTAGCGAGCTATAAAGCTGCTCTTAAAGCACACCGGTTACTCACTTTAATGTGACGGCAGCGCACAAGAGTTGACTTTTAGACACACTAGCTGTGGGGCATCTCTGCGCTGGTGACGACGATGACGGTGATTAAATCTTCGTTCGAAATCATGTCGCCTCGGATTCATCACCATTATCGTCATCAGCGTCACCGTAACGCCTTAAAGAGCCGCGCAACGCGATTTCGCTGGACTCTCGTGGTGCGTTCCAGTTACCTCGGCGGTCGGCGGTCGGAGGTCTCCGCGGGAACGCGCACTGAAGTCGGATTTCGAACTCGGGCGAAAGTCGGACGAATCTCACGACCCTTAGACTTAGAAGTCCAAGATCCGCGCCAGTGAAAGCTGTGTTATATTGTCTGTTTTTAGCACTGCTGTCTCATAAAACGTTTGCAACTTCTACCCGTGGACACGTTGAGACCGTGTTTGTATGCGCAAAATGCCGCATAATACGTTGTTACTCAATTCAATTCAATTGTCCCCTTAATCACAATACAGTCTCAACAACAAGGCGTCCGTCTTGGTTTTCGCTGTCAACTCGGGTGTGACGTCATTCCCAGTTCCGACTTCTGACTCCCAGGTGGAACGCACCATGAGTCTCTTAGTTTAGCAACGGCGACCCCTGTCGACCACATCATGTATTGCAGTGAGATATCATGTACCTGCTGGGGAGGTCACACACTTAATATATTATATTATTAGTGTTTAGAATGAGGTTCAGAAACACAAAAACACACTAGAAAAGAAGGATACATTAAAATGAAGTTCACTAAAGGTATGAACATGTGTGAAATATGCAATCATGTGGGCCTAGGCTACCATAGTCAATAGTATAGTCAATACACACATAAGATAAGATAAGATAGAACTTTATTGATCCTGAAGGAAATTCTTGTGCCAGGTTGTATAGCAATAGAATAAAACAATAGAGAAATAAACAGTAGAATAATAAAAATAATATAACAGATTTACACATTTACAGTAAGTCTAAGTCCTAGGAGAAGTACAAAAATATAGGTAAGATAATAAATATAAATAATAATAAATATTATAATATATTATTGTTAATATATAATAAATAATAAATATAAAATCAGTTTTAAAATGGATATTTAAAATGTAAAAGTAAAAACCTGCAGAGAAACATAAAGTCAAAAATTGGGTTACTGGTTTATTTTTTGCCTATAAGGACACCTGTTAAGAATAATACAAATAATATAACAGATTTACACATTTACAGTAAGTCTAAGTCCTAGGAGAAGTAATAACAATATAGGTAAGATAATAAATATATAAAAAATAAAAACAATATTATAAATATAATATATTATTATTAATATATAATAAATATAAAATCAGTTTTTAAAATGGACATTTAAAATGTAAAAGTAAAAAACTAAAAACCTGCAGAGAAATTGTGTTACTGGTTTTATTTTTAGCCCATAAGGACACCTTGTGTTGTGTACTCCGACGTCACGGTGGACCCCCTGTCAGTCATCATGGCCGGTCGGCGGGAAAGCAGCGTGGTCTCCGCGGGAAGCCCCACCGTCAAGGCAAGCTGGAGGACGTGGTTGTATGGCGGGGAAACGGTTCAGCAACCACGTGGACGAAGTGTGGCCCAAACTTGTTCATTGGAAACATGTAAGCTTGAGATCCACATATTGGATTGCCTTCATGATACAGTACAGTAGTTCAACAGGTTACTGATCACCCTTTTGTATTTCCAGTTTGATTTAGTTTTTAGTTTTTTTATTATTATATAAAAATAATATTGTAGCATCCCTAGCTAAATGATTCGCTTGAATACACAGGTCAGTGGCCAATGATCGTTATAGTTTATGGAAACTGGGCATCAACTCATGTCCTTAACGCGGCACATGGGACGGCCCACTGCCAGGGGAGCCATCACTTCTATGGATCCTCTGTGCATTACCTCGGCGTTCCCGCGGAAGACTCTCCGGCCTTCAATATTTCCCGCCATTTCTCCCCGTGCGCGGACTACATTCAGGAGGCCCTGGACACGCCCGGTGGTGAATAACACACACACACACACACACACACACACGAGCACACACTTCATAATGTACCGGCCCCTCACCAAGATATCTTTAAAAAGTTAAAGGGGACATATTAATTACGCCACCAGGTGTGAGTGTGATTAGCCATTGCAAGCCGTTTCACAAGTGCCATGTGACTACCGTCTAGTGACATCACAAGTGGGAATGTCCACCATCCTAGATGTATGCTGACTAGATCAGTTTACCTGTCGGTACAGTCCACTGGGTAGGCTGGTAGACTGATCTAGTAATCATACATCTAGGTGGACATTCCCACTTGTGATGTCACTAGACGGTAGTCACATGGCAATTGTGAAACGGCTTACAATGGCTAATCACACTCACACCTGGTGGCATAATATGTCCCCTTTAAAGGGGTATTTGTTACTATTCAGATCCACTCAATAGTATTAAAGGGGTATTCATTGATTTTCTTAAGGCAGAATTATTGTACAATTTTTCGTAACCAATATTAAAAAACATTTTTGTTGTTTATGTTCCTCGAGTAGCCCCCCTGCAGTTCTTCAAAGTACCCCAAGGGGCACACATACCACTATTCCACAGCAACAGTGGAATAGGATATAGGCCACTGTATGTCCATGGGGGCTGTGATATTTGAGTCTTAACTCTGGTCTCCGTACCACCGGCAGCCAGGGTTCTGGTGCACTGTGCGGTTGGCGTGAGCCGGTCCGCGTCCCTGGTCCTGGCCTACCTGATGCTCCAGCACCGCTACTCGCTCCTGGACGCCGTCCGCAAGGTCAAGGAGCATCGCTGGATCTTCCCAAACCGAGGATTCCTGAGACAGCTGCGCGCCTTGGACGGGAAGTTGAGGAACGTGGAGAGAACGAACGCAAACACATGACCCACCAGCGCTTTGGATAAAAGTGCTATTTTAAAAATGCAATCCATTTATAGACACGATGACAACACCAGCTAACACTTAGTCTATAGCCTTCACTCACACAGGACTGGTTACAGGAGGGTATATGGGCCTTTATATACGTTTACTACTAGTGAGAAGGATTCTTGGAAGTATAACTTAGAGAATAAAAGTGAAACCATTGAAGCGGTGTGTAGTTGCGTCCCCCCCTGCCCACCTCCCCCTCCCCGGGTAAGACTAGACGGCAGGTCAAGGTTGGGCACTAAATTAGGAAGTCCTCCCGTGACGGTGGAAACACACACACACCTGCTCCTGCGGATCACCGCCTGCGTGCGCGGGAGTGGGCGGGCAGACTGTCGACGGGCCGGCGGGCGGGCGGGCTTTTAATAAAAATTATTATAATTATAATAATAATAGCAACAACAACATCCACATCAACACCGACCAGGCGAGACTCCTGCCTAGTCAGGGGGGCGGTTTCAATTAAAATGTCGGCCGCCGCCGAAGCCAAGCGGAAACAGTACATGACCGTGAAGGACTTGCAGAAAGTTCTGGACTCGTGCGACCTGCAGCTGCACCAAGTGGACGAGGTCTGGCCCAACATCTACATCGGAAATGTGTACGTATAGCAGCACAATGTCTGATGGCTGAAACAACTGACATGAATGTTGTTGTTGTTGTTGATGGAAGTGGTGTTGGTGTTGGTGTTGTGGTGGTGGTGGAGGTGATGGAGGTGGAGTTGGTGGTGTTGTTGTTGTGGTGGTGAATGCCATATTCCCCCTGTGTTGTTGTTGTTGTTGTTGTTGTTGTTGTGTGTCTGTCAACATTTTCACTCTCCCTTTTCTATACCCTGCATGCCCTTTGAGACTGTATTGTGATTAAAGGCTATACAAATAAAATTGACTTGATTTGACTTGGCTTGACACTCGACTCGACTCGACTCGACTCGACTCACACGCAGGCACATCGCCCAGAACCGGAGTGCCTTGCAGAAGCTCGGCATCACCCACGTGCTGAACGCCGCCCACTCCAAGCGGGGCAGCATCGGCAACCAGCGCTTCTACGGCAGCGACATCGTCTACTGCGGCATCCCCGCCGACGACTCCGCCCACTTCGACATGGACGTCTACTTCAAGCCGGCGGCCGATTTCATCCACAAGGCCCTCAAGTCCCCGGACGGTAAGCACAGTCGCAAAAGTCAGTCAGACCCCATTACTCCGGCCTGTGTGGCGTGTGTGTTTGCTATTAGTCATTAAAATGCAAATCTGACGCGAGGAACAATGCATCACGCTAATATCTGCCCCCCCCCGCCCCCCGCCCTCCCACGACCTTCCCAGGCTAATCTCATGAGCTGAGACCGTGGGACGAAGAAATTAGTTTTAAATGGATTGCCCTGGTAATTTGTAAGCAACACTTCCATTGGACATGGAAATTACACAATTACGATTGTATGGCCTTCCGTTGCTCCTGTTATGCAAATAGACGGCGGTATCTGACACAAGGGCGGGCGTGGTAATAAAGTACACACACACACACACACGAACGCACACACACTTCTTGTCACACACACACACACACACACATGTGGTGTGTCGGGGCCTGTACAGTAATCCTCCCCCTGGCGGAAATACAGAACCAGCCAAAGACGGTTCAATTACGCGGTCCCCCGGGCCCTAATCCTCGGGGCCGTGATGGAGGCGTTGAGGATTAGCATGTGGAGAAACATGGCCGCCGTTTGCCGCCACAAAAAAAACGTTGACTTTGAGCAGTTAGAAGAAACGTTCGCATCCATCTACTGCGCCTCAGTGTGTTTCGATTTCACTGCATATCCTGTTTGTCTGTGTGTGTGTGTGTGTGTGTGACAAATAAAGTTCTTGAATCTTCCCCATCGCCTTGACACATAGGGTGCTGGAATCAAATATTAATAAGATAAAATAGAATAATATAATCATGTTTATAATAATAATAACAACAACATCCACATCAACACCGACCAGGCGAGACTCCTGCCTAGTCAGGGGGGCGGTTTCAATTAAAATGTCGGCCGCCGCCGAAGCCAAGCGGAAACAGTACATGACCGTGAAGGACTTGCAGAAAGTTCTGGACTCGTGCGACCTGCAGCTGCACCAAGTGGACGAGGTCTGGCCCAACATCTACATCGGAAATGTGTACGTATAGCAGCACAATGTCTGATGGCTGAAACAACTGACATGAATGTTGTTGTTGTTGTTGTTGTGGATGGAAGTGGTGTTGGTGTTGGTGTTGTGGTGGTGGTGGAGGTGATGGAGGTGGAGTTGGTGGTGTTGTTGTTGTGGTGGTGCATGCCATATTCCCCCTGTGTTGTTGTTGTTGTTGTTGTTGTTGTTGTGTGTCTGTCAACATTTTCACTCTCCCTTTTCTATACCCTGCATGCCCTTTGAGACTGTATTGTGATTAAGGGCTATACAAATAAAATTGACTTGATTTGACTTGGCTTGACACTCGACTCGACTCGACTCGACTCGACTTGACTCGACTCGACTCGACTCACACGCAGGCACATCGCCCAGAACCGGAGTGCCTTGCAGAAGCTCGGCATCACCCACGTGCTGAACGCCGCCCACTCCAAGCGGGGCAGCATCGGCAACCAGCGCTTCTACGGCAGCGACATCGTCTACTGCGGCATCCCCGCCGACGACTCCGCCCACTTCGACATGGACGTCTACTTCAAGCCGGCGGCCGATTTCATCCACAAGGCCCTCAAGTCCCCGGACGGTAAGCAGCAGCACACACACACACACACACACACACACACACACACACACTAACACACACACACACACACACACACAGACACACACACACACACACACACACTCACTACACACACACCACACACACACACTGTATCTAGACCTATATAGATATAGATATGTGTACATACAGTATATCTATCTATATAGATATAGAGAATGTACTGTATATAAAAACTACATCCACAATGAATATGAGAGTAACTCTGGACCCTGTGTGTTTTTGTTCTGTTCTGTTGTGTTCTGGGGTTCCGTGGGGTCACCAGCCAAGGTGCTGGTCCACTGTGTGATGGGTCAGAGCCGCTCGTCCACGCTGGTGCTGGCCTACCTGATGATCCACCAGAACCTCACGCTGGCCGACGCCGTGCGGGCCGTCAGCGCCGCCCGCAACATCAGCCCCAACACGGGCTTCCTGGAGCAGCTGAGGACCCTCGACCGACAGCTCCAGGCCTGCAGAACTCGGAGTTAAAGTTAAACGTCCTGTATGTAAGAATCAGGAATCCATTCAGGGACTTCATGGAGGATTTGCCAGTTTGTGAGCAGGTTGTGGTTGAAGTTAAAACATGAGAGCTTCCCCGACTCTCTCTGTTGGTAGAACAGCTTTTGGGCTGATTTCTCTTATATTTGAGTCGGGTCGGATTTCACGGGAAAAAGGAACGAAGTGACGTGGGCGTGGATAATTCATAGCTTTTTAAAATGTGTACAAGGTTTAATTATGATGAGAACTAACAGTGTCTGATTATTATCTCAACCCACGGAGATCAGAATGCACTTCTGATTCTTACTTATAGTACCTTTTAAAGTGAAGTTAACGCCGAGATAAAAATGATGAAGATGTCATCTCGTATTCCTCTTGACTGTGAATACAATATGCATACGTTTGAATAATATAACACTGAAAGTATGATGTACAGTTTTGTTATGCAGAATAATTGTCTCGCGGTGTATTTGATAATGTATTACCTGCGGCATGTGTGTGTGTGTGTGTGTGTGTGTGTGTTGCTAACTATGCTAATGTACGTGGAAAAACGCTCGTTTTAAATGAATACATGAATAAATGAAGTGACGATTAAAATTGCTACTTGGAATGTGACGCGATTAAAATAAAAAAAAATAAGCTAAACAAAATGCATTTGAACGCAACACCATTTTGCGTGTGTGTGTAGAAGTATGTTGGCCTCCAATAAACATTTACGTCTTTTTTAAAATCCCCAACACGGTGTGCCAAGTGGTTAAAGAAGACGTGTGGGGTGTCGGTGTGACTATATATAGTCAAGACATCTGGATCCGCCGCGCCGGTACAGAGTCCCGGGTTCGGGTTGTCACAACACATGCACCCTGGCTTCTGTCACACTCGAGTGTGGAAAAAATAGCTTCCACCACCACCCCTCCTCCTCCTCCTCCTCCTCCTCCACCACCACCACCACCTCCTCCTCCTCCTCCTCCACCTCCACCCTCTCCTCCACCCCACCCCGCTCACCCCTGCACATGGAGCTGCAGCTGTCCCTTTCACACAGGCCAGGGCTCTGCCTTTGAGCAACCTTCATATCTGCTCGCTCGCCGCCGTGTAAAACAAATCGCAAACTAGGTTTCCGTTTTAAAGTTACAGGCACAGCTTTTTGTGTTTTTTTTTGTGTAAGAGGAATTGACCAGAACTCAGTGACCCCATCAAGGTGGATTTTTTTTTCTTTCACCACCACCCAAAAGGACACCAGCTTCCCAGGAAGGAACAACTCAGAACCGTAGATTCCTTCTCGATTGTCCAAGATACACTGGCCTTTAGGTGAGTTGTCGTCTTGTTTTACAATATCTATTTCCCTATCGGTGACACGCGGTGCGATATTCCTTACAGACAGTTTTAGAATAGTCCCTGATATTCAACGCCCCCCCCCCCCCCCTTTCTTGAAGCGCGCCAGGCATGATGAGCCAGGAGGCGGAGCCAGCACAGGAGACACCGCCCACCCACGATCTGCTGGGCCTTCTGCTGAGGAACAGACGGCCCCCCAGCGCCGTCAGCCAGGTCTGGCCGGGCCTCTACATCGCCGACGTGTACGCGTGACACCGTGACACCGTGACACCCGCACACACCGTCCACGTCAGCAGCAATATGGCACATTAAGTGAAGTGACGCTGGAAACCCTGCACCGTGAACCCCCCCCCCAATTCATAAACCCTCCGGAGATGAACGTGCATCTAAGAGTCACGTTACAGAACTTTTCATTTAAAATTTTCATTCCAAACTTTCTTTTCAAAATTTAAAATGTATTTTAAAAAATTCTAATGTATTTTTCTAAATTCTAATGTTATTTTTCTAAATTTACATTTTTTTTCAAAATTTAAATTTTATTTTCAAATTTGTATTGTTTTGTTGTTTACTGTTGTTTACAGCTCAAAGTGAGTGTGTGTGTGAGTGTGTGTGGGTTGGGGGGGGGCTTCACCCACCCACCCATCCCTCCACACCCCATGACCCCAACCCACCAAGACACACCCACCGACACACACACACACACCCCTCCCAACACACACACCTCCCAACACACACACTTAACAAATTAAAATGTTCAAATTTCAATAATTTCCTGTTTTTCTCTGTTTTCAGTGCTACCGCCAAGGATAAAGACCTGCTGGGGGCGCTGGGCGTGACCCACGTGCTGAACGCCGCCGACGGGCCCAACCACATCGACACCGGGGCGTGTTTCTACGGCGACACGGACATCGTCTATTATGGGGTGGCGGCGGCGGACCACAAAGGGTTCGACCTGAGCCCTTTCTTCGGCCCCGTCTCCGAGTTCATCCGCGACGGCCTGGCTCAAAACGGTTGGCAGGCCCGTCGGCCATCTTTATAACGCACGCATAACAAAGAACAGACTTGTTAAAGTGGTAATCTCAAAGATTTTCCTGTAAATAAATGTCTGTAAAGTCACCATCACCGAACGAGTTAACATAATGGTTTGGATGAATTACAATTTTCACCAGAGGTGTCACCAAAGAGCACTAAACGGAAATCTTCGAGATTACAGCTTTAAGTTACACAATTCCAATTTTTATTTTGTTATATGTAGATTAGATTATTATGTTTTATTTAACAGAGCTACAGTATATGTTCAATATTGCTTTACATGATTGAATAATTGTCTGCTCGTTAGTATATGGGCTTCTAAATTATTTAACAGCCAGGAGAACATGGGGTTAACACCTAAATAAGGCTGTGTGTGTGTGTGTGTGTGTGTGTGTGTGTGTGTGTGTGTGTGTGTGTGTTCCCGCCTGCAGGTAAGGTGCTGGTGCACTGCGCCAGAGGTGTCAGCCGCTCCGGTGCCTGGTGCTGGCCTTCCTCATGCTCCGGGAGCGCCTGTCTCTGGTCGACGCCATCACCGCCGTCTGCCGCCACAGGAACATCCTGCCCAACGCGGGCTTCCTGCGACAGCTCCACCTACTGGACACCACCCTGCAGGCCTCGGGGAGGAGCAGGACATAGACGGAGGAGGAGGAGGAGGAGGAGGAGGTGGAGATGGAGGAGGAAGAGAGGGAGGAGGCAGCTCCACCAACTGGACATGACCCTGGCCTCAGAGAGAATCAGGACATAGGGGAAGAGGAGGAGGAAAAGGAGAAAGAGATTGGAGAGGGGGAGGAGGAGGAGGCAGAGGTGGAGTCACTTATTCATGGAGGAGGACTCGGGGAACATTTCACTTCCCACCACGACAAGAGACAGAGATCCTCCCGAAGCCGTATAACACACACAGCCTGTAGCTGCAGCACGGAATCACAGGGATCACATGCTACTGACTTCTCCAGGGTTTGTCAAAACCAGAAGATACACCACATGGGGCCCCCCCCCCCCCCCCCCCCCCTCCCTCCTCGTGGGAGGAGCCCCGATGCGCAACAATGGCGACGATGTGAGTTGAGTTATTTCAATTACGCCCAAAGCCACAGACGAATGCAGTGCGGTCTCTGCCTTCAAACAGTGTCGGACTTCAGGTTATTAGAGGCAACATGTGGCTTTTTGATTTTTCTTTTCAAGTGCGGTTCTTTGTAGCCTACATCAAGCCCCCCTTGTCATTTTCTAATCCTTTAATAAAACCCATTCATCCCAACCCTCCCAGTGTCCCGTGCTGTCGTCTCAAAGCCACGTCATTACCGCTTGCTGGCTGGCTGTCGCGGAGTGGAGCTCTATCTCTAGCTAGCGAGCTAGCAGCAGCAATCAGGGGGCTTACCTTGCAGAATTCAACTCTATCATGATGTCAGCGACACGGTCTCTGTTTCAGCGTAGCGATCAAGTAAAGGGCATCCACTCCCAGTCAGAGAGAGAGAGGCAGAGAGAGAGACAGAGAGAGAGAGAGAGAGAGAGAGAGAGAGAGAGAGAGAGAGAGAGAGAGAGAGAGGCGTGAAGTGAACAAAGGAAATTAAAGGTGGACACTATTTTCAGCTGGCAGCAGGAGAGTTGGGAGAAGGCCTCTGGTTTGAGATGAGCAGCCATGTCTCTAATCCTTCTGCATATCTCTCTCCCCGCCCCTCTCTCTCATTCTCTCTTCATCCCTCCCTCCATCTCTCTCCTTTTCTTCCTCTCTCCCCCTGACTCTCTTTTCTCTCTCTCTTACCCCCTCTCCCCGCCTCTCTCTCCCTTTATCCCTTTCTCTCTCTCTCCCCCCTCTCTCCCCTTTCTCTCTTCTCTCTCCCCCTCTCTTCCTTTCTCCCCCCTCCCGGTCTCTCTCTTCTCTCCCCCCTTTCTCTTCTCTCCCCTCTCTCTCCCTTTCACTCTCTTCTCTCCCCTCTCTCTCCCTTTTTCTTCTCTCCCCCCTCTCCCCGTCTCTCTCTTCTCTCTCCCTTTCTCTTTTCCTTTCCCCCTCTCTTCTCTCCCTCCCTCTCCTTTTCTCTGTTCTCTCTCTCCCGCTCTCTTCTTCTCTCCCTGCCTCTCTATCTCCCTCTCTCTCCTTTTCTCTCTCTTCCCCCACCCCTCTCTCTCTCCCCCCCCCCCTCTCTCTCTCCCCCCCCCTCTCTCCCTCTCTCTCCCCCCCCACCCCCTCTCTCTCTCCCTCTCCCTCCCTCCCTCCCTCTCTCCCTCCAGGCAAGGTGCTGGTTCACTGCATCATGGGCCTGAGCCGCTCGTCCACGCTGGTGCTGGCCTACCTCATGATCCACCGGCGCCTCAGCCTGCGGCGGGCGCTCAAGAGGCTGCTGGAGAAGAGGGCCATCTACCCCAACCGCAACTTCCTGGCGCTGCTGCTGGACCTGGACCTGCAGCTGAAGAGGCGCAAGAGGACATGTCACATCCTGTAGGAGGAGGAGGAGGAGGAGTCAGAGGCGGAGACGGAGTCGTGGTCGTCGTCGTCGTCGTCGTCGTCACAGTGACAGCAGCAGGAACTATCGCTCTCCTGTCTCTCCCCCCCCCCCCTTAGCACCTCCTCGTAAACAACCAGGAGTCTGTGTGGTGGCAGAGTGTGGTGTGATCTACTGGGAGCGTACGGATCAACACACAACAACAACAACAACAACAACAACAACAGGAGATTATAAGACCTTGCTAGAGGCGAGACACTGGGGGGGGGGGTACTTGGGACTCAAACTACCATCTTCATTTTGTGCCGTGACCTTGCGTTGATCACACTGTTTTGTATCACAACAAAATGGACCAAAACTATATTAAGAGGACACTTGACTATTCATTTTCTGTGTTTTTTTCCTTCTTTTTTTATGGCTTGTTTGTGATGAATCATTAAATTAATAGAGCTCCGAAGAGGGACTGTTTCCTCTTTAGACTTAACTAATAAAACCAAAATGGCCTTTTTATTATTCAAGTTTAGTGTTAAACTGTTTTTTGTTTTTTTACTGGAATCCTTGATTGTATTGTTGGAACGCACGGCTCACATCTGCCCTGCCACCACCATCACCACCACCACCACCACCACCAGCAGCAGCACCACACTGGGTAGTCAGTCACACAATTCAATTAACTTTATTATTCTTGGTTGGTGTGAAAGTGTCTCCCTCCTCGCTTAATCTGTCAGGGAAACAGCAGCCGGTGAAGACTTTCAGATGTTAACCGAGCAAAGAAAGGAAATTAACGCAGAGGAACTGCTGGGGGAACGCAGACGGGCAAACTATGATCTACACAAAACTACTGACAGAGAGAGAGAGAGAGAGAGAGAAGAGAGAGAGAGAGAGAAGAGAGAGAGAGAGAGAGAGAGAGAGCGCCTCCACTTATGTTTAATTTGGTGTATTTATTATTAGATCTTATTCTGTGATATTATTATTATTATTACTTACTTACTTTTATTCCATGTTTGTACATATGTGGCTTTGGCAATAATGTTGCTATAACGTTCATGCCAATAAAAGCTTTATTGAATTGAATTGAGAACAAGAGAGAGGACAGAGAGCCAGAGGAGAAGGTAGAGAGAGGGAGAGAGATAGGGAGATAGACAGAGAGAAAGAGAGAGAGAGATAGGGAGATAGACAGAGAGAAAGAGAGAGAGAGTCAGAGAGAAAGAGACACACAGACATAATTACCTCGGCCCTCTAGTCATTCTGTGGATACAGATGTTTACAGTATTCAGTGTATATATGATTACTAGAGTACTTATATTTGTAGTGTATTGATTTCCATCCATATAAACTCAACAACATGCTACCGGTCCACGTCCACACAGACACATTTTATATTTACATTTAGGGCATTTGGCAGACACTTTTATCCAAAGTGACTTACAATAAGTAACTTTGAACTTGGTTATTAATCATGCAGTGTGTGTTGATCACTCAGAGATACTTTCTCTACTCCCACTAATAATAATGAGAGACTAGGAGACAAAATTGCCTCCTCACGGGGAACAAGGAGAGAGGAGAGGAGTTGATTTCACCCCACTGAGGAGGAGTAGGAGGAGGTGGACCAGGAGCGCCTAAAAATAACGGGGGAAAATGAACCGAAACCTTTTTTTTTTTCCTTCTTCTTCTGTGGTGGTAACGTGGGCCGATCTTCCCGATACGTAGCTGGCGTCTTTAATTACACAGAAGTGGAGCAGAAAGGACAGGCTAGCCGCGGGCTACGGGGAGCGCTACATGTGCACCCGGGGAAATCACTTCAGCCTCCGCCCGACTGTGTGTGTGTGTGTGTGCGTGTGTGTGTGTGTGTGCATGTGTGTCTGTGGTGGAAGGGGCGGGTGGGGGTGCAGGGGAGTGGTGTGGTGTGGTGGAGAGAGCAGCACGCTGTGCACCACCCCACCCACCCACGTGTTGCTCCACCACCACACCCGGCACGATTCACCTACCCCTTCTAAGTCATTCAAAGTACCCAACTCGGGAAGTGTGTGTCAGTGTGTGTGTGTGTCTGTGGTGTGGTGTGTGAAGATATATAGGTTCTGTCTCCGCCGGCGTACGTGTGGGAAGCAATAGACGGATGGCACGTGCACACACACACCACAGGCGCGCACACACACACACACCACACACACACACACACACACACACACACACACACACACACACACACACACACACACACACACACACACACACACACTGCACATATGTGTTCAGAAGGCCCAGGCGAGGTGGATGGATTCATCGTCGTGGTGCTGTGTGTGTGTGTGTGTGTGTGTGCGTGTGTGTGTGTGTGTGTGTATAGCTCCATGTACCTGGGCGGGCGGGCGGGCAGCTCCAGGAAGGTCAGTGGAACAGGTCGTACAAAAGGTCACGGTGGGCTCGTTGATTCTTCCCTACGGACCATCGGAGGAGGAGGATGAGGAGGAGGGAGGGGGGAGGTACCAATATGGCTTCAGAAACCACCGCCACTCTCCTGTGTACAGCAACCACCACCACCCAGTGTCCCTGCAACACCCACACACACACACACACACACACACACACACACACACACACACGCTGGCCCCTCTGTTTTCTCCAACTGGTTAAAGTATCTGTGTGTGTGTCTGTGTGTGTGTGTGTGTGTGTGTGTGGTGTAGAGAGAGGGGAGGGGAGGGGGAGAGAGGGGGAGAGAGAGAGAGAGAGGGGAGAGATGGGGGGAGGTAGGGGGGGGGTGGTGAGGGGAGGCTGGGGAGCTGCCATGGCTTTCTTTGCAGTGACAACACAATGCACACAGCGCGGTGATGGGGGAGAACACACACACACTCTCACTCTCTCACACACACACACACACACACACACACACACACCGTGACACACACACTCCTTGGAGCGAATGAATGCAAATGTATACAGTATGCATAATGGAAGCCTTCAGAACCCCGCGTGTAAATGGCGGAGATGCGCAGGTCGACCGAGCAGAGGGCGGGAAAATACAGAACGGAGCTCCGCGACACGATAGAGGATTCATATATTTATTATATTTATTATATGAGATATGCACTTAGAAGACATAGGGGCCTGAACTACACTATACATGTATATACCACTTTAGTGTATAGTGTGTGAGTGTGTGTGTGTGTGTGTGTGTGTGGTTTTGTGTGAGGGTGTGCCCGTGTTATGTATGTATTATGTATATCAGGATATCAGCAAGGAATAGGAATAAACATCATACACACAGAAAACGGGAAACATCTCGATATTTCAGCTCTTGTTTATTTCCGTGAATAACTTTGAATCGATCGAGGCAAAGTCTGAACGTTCCCTGTCAAAACGCAGTAAGAGTCACAGCCTCTACTGTTTAAAGACTTAAAGACCACTTGGCCATTCTAATGATCTCAGATTACAGATCGTGGAGGAGTACAGATCTGTCATCCCCCTGTAACCCAATGTGCGGTGTTGTGTTGTGTTGTGTTGTGTTGTGTTGTGTTGTGTTGTGTTGCGGGACACGCGGGGGTCCAGATACGTTCGGTATGCGGGTTGGGTGGGGGGGGGGACATTCCTGGGCCCCACAGTCGATGATGATGACGTCCCCCGTCCGCCCGTCCCCCCGCGCGAGGGAGAGGAGATGGATCCATTCTTGGCGACGCTGTCACCAGGTTCAGTGCTGTCACTGACTGCTGGCTCCCGGTGACGGCACCCGATCGGAATTCCCACTCGGTGCCTCCTTCCCACATGCACACGCTTTGGTATATACGGGAAAAGACAATACACACACATGTACGACATCAAACACACACTCACACAACACACACACACACGTACACTCACACACACACACCCCATGACCCCAACCCCCCGACACACACCGTAACAACACACACACACACCACACCAGCACACACACACACACTGTATCTAGACCTATATAGATATAGATATGTGTACATACAGTATATCTATCTATATAGATATAGAGAATGTACTGTATATAAAAACTACATCCACAATGAATATGAGAGTAACTCTGGACCCTGTGTGTTTTTTCTGTTCTGTTCTGTTGTGTTCTGGGGTTCCGTGGGGTCACCAGCCAAGGTGCTGGTCCACTGTGTGATGGGTCAGAGCCGCTCGTCCACGCTGGTGCTGGCCTACCTGATGATCCACCAGAACCTCACGCTGGCCGACGCCGTGCGGGCCGTCAGCGCCGCCCGCAACATCAGCCCCAACACGGGCTTCCTGGAGCAGCTGAGGACCCTCGACCGACAGCTCCAGGCCTGCAGAGCTCGGAGTTAAAGTTAAACGTCCTGTATGTAAGAATCAGGAATCCATTCAGGGACTTCATGGAGGATTTGCCAGTTTGTGAGCAGGTTGTGGTTTAAGTTAAAACATGAGAGCTTCCCCGACTCTCTCTGTTGCGTAGAACAGCTTTTGGGCTGATTTCTCTTATATTTGAGTCGGGTCGGATTTCACGGGAAAAAGGAACAAAGTGACGTGGGCGTGGATAATTCATAGCTTTTTAAAATGTGTACAAGGTTTAATTATGATGAGAACTAACAGTGTCTGATTATTATCTCAACCCACGGAAATCAGAATGCACTTCTGATTCTTACTTATAGTACCTTTTTAAAGTGAAGTTAACGCCGAGATAAAAATGATGAAGATGTCATCTCGTATTCCTCTTGACTGTGAATACAATATGCATACGTTTGAATAATATAACACTGAAAGTATGATGTACAGTTTTGTTATGCAGAATAATTGTCTCGCGGTGTATTTGATAATGTATTACCTGCGGCATGTGTGTGTGTGTGTGTTGCTAACTATGCTAATGTACGTGGAAAAACGCTCGTTTTAAATGAATACATGAATAAATGAAGTGACGATTAAAATTGCTACTTGGAATGTGACGCGATTAAAATAAAAAAAAAAGAAGCAAAACAACAACATGCATTTGAACGCAACACCATTTTGCGTGTGTGTGTGTGTGTGTGGTGTGTAGAAGTATTTTGGCCTCCAATAAACATTTACGTCTTTTTTAAAATCCCCAACACGGTGTGCCAAGTGGTTAAAGAAGACGTGTGGGGTGTCGGTGTGACTATATATAGTCAAGACATCTGGATCCGCCGCGCCGGTACAGAGTCCCGGGTTCGGGTTGTCACAACACATGCACCCTGGCTTCTGTCACACTCGAGTGTGGAAAAAATAGCTTCCACCACCACCTCCTCCTCCTCCACCACCACCACCACCACCACCACCACCTCCTCCTCCTCCTCCTCCACCTCCACCCTCTCCTCCACCCCACCCCGCTCACCCCTGCACATGGAGCTGCAGCTGTCCCTTTCACACAGGCCAGGGCTCTGCCTTTGAGCAACCTTCATATCTGCTCGCTCGCCGCCGTGTAAAACAAATCGCAAACTAGGTTTCCGTTTTAAAGTTACAGGCACAGCTTTTTGTGTTTTTTCTTTTTTTTTTGTGTAAGAGGAATTGACCAGAACTCAGTGACCCCATCAAGGTGGATTTTTTTTTCTTCTCACCACCACCCAAAAGGACACCAGCTTCCCAGGAAGGAACAACTCAGAACCGTAGATTCCTTCTCGATTGTCCAAGATACACTGGCCTTTAGGTGAGTTGTCGTCTTGTTTTACAATATCTATTTCCCTATCGGTGACACGCGATGCGATATTCCTTACAGACAGTTTTAGAATAGTCCCTGATATTCAACGCCCCCCCCCTTTCTTGAAGCGCGCCAGGCATGATGAGCCAGGAGGCGGAGCCAGCACAGGAGACACCGCCCACCCACGATCTGCTGGGCCTTCTGCTGAGGAACAGACGGCCCCCCAGCGCCGTCAGCCAGGTCTGGCCGGGCCTCTACATCGCCGACGTGTACGCGTGACACCGTGACACCGTGACACCCGCACACCGTCCACGTCAGCAGCAATATGGCACATTAAGTGAAGTGACGCTGGAAACCCTGCACCGTGAACCCCCCCCCGCCAATTCATAAACCCTCCGGAGATGAATGTGCATCTAAGAGTCACGTTACAGAACTTTTCATTTAAAATTTTCATTCCAAACTTTCTTTTCAAAATTTAAAATGTATTTTAAAAAATTCTAATGTATTTTTCTAAATTCTAATGTTATTTTTCTAAATTTACATTTTAGTTTCAAAATGTAAATTGTATTTTAAAATTTGTATTGTTTTGTTGTTTACTGTTGTTTACAGCTCAAAGTGAGTGTGTGTGTGAGTGTGTGTGGGTTGGGGGGGGCTTCACCCACCCACCCATCCCTCCACACCCCATGACCCCAACCCACCAAGACACACCCACCGACACACACACACACACCCCTCCCACACACACACACCCCTCCCAACACACACACACAACACACACACACACACTTAATCAACAATTTCTTTTACAAATTAAAATGTTCAAATTTCAATAATTTCCTGTTTTTCTCTGTTTTCAGTGCTACCGCCAAGGATAAAGACCTGCTGGGGACGCTGGGCGTGACCCACGTGCTGAACGCCGCCGACGGGCCCAACCACATCGACACCGGGGCGTGTTTCTACGGCGACACGGACATCGTCTATTATGGGGTGGCGGCGGCGGACCACAAAGGGTTCGACCTGAGCCCTTTCTTCGGCCCCGTCTCCGAGTTCATCCGCGACGGCCTGGCTCAAAACGGTTGGCAGGCCCGTCGGCCATCTTTATAACGCACGCATAACAAAGAGCAGACTTTGGAAGGAAAAAAAGTCTTGTTAAATTGGTAATCTCAAAGATTTTCCTGTAAATAAATGTCTGTAAAGTCACCATCACCGAACGAGTTAACATAATGGGTTTGGATGAATTACAATTTTCACCAGAGGTGTCACCAAAGAGCAACTAAATGGAAATCTTCGAGATTACAGCTTTAAGTTACACAATTCCAAATTTTTATTTCGTTATATGTAGATTAGATTATTATGTTTTATTTAACAGAGCTACAGTATATGTTCAATATTGCTTTACATGATTGAATAATTGTCTGCCTCGTTAGTATATGGGCTTCTAAATTGATATTTAACAGCCAGGAGAACATGGGGTTAACACCTAAATAAGGCTGTGTGGGTGTGTGTGTGTGTGTGTGTGTGTGTGTGTGTGTGTGTGTGGGTGTGTGGTGTGTGTGTGTTCCCGCCTGCAGGTAAGGTGCTGGTGCACTGCGCCAGAGGTGTCAGCCGCTCCGGTGCTCCTGGTGCTGGCCTTCCTCATGCCTCCGGGAGCGCATGTCTCTGGTCGACGCCATCACCGCCGTCTGCCGCCACAGGAACATCCTGCCCAACTTGGGCTTCCTGCGACAGCTCCACCTACTGGACACCACCCTGCAGGCCTCGGGGAGGAGCAGGACATAGACGGAGGAGGAGGAGGAGGAGGAGGAGGTGGAGATGGAGAGGAAGAGAGGGAGGAGGCAGCTCCACCAACTGGACATGACCCTGGCCTCAGAGAGAATCAGGACATAGGGGAAGAGGAGGAGGAAAAGGAGAAAGAGATTGGAGAGGAGGAGGAGGAGGAGGCAGAGGTGGAGTCACGTATTCATGGAGGAGGACTCGGGAACATTTCACTTCCCACCACGACAAGAGACAGAGATCCTCCCGAAGCCGTATAACACACACAGCCTGTAGCTGCAGCACGGAATCACAGGGATCACATGCTACTGACTTCTCCAGGGTTTGTCAAAACCAGAAGATACACCACATGGGGGGGGAGAGAGAAGAGAGAGGAGAGAGAAGAAGAGAGAAGAGAGAGAGAGAAGAGAGAGACCACCACCACCACCACCACCCATCCCGCACACGGCAGAACCCAGCGTGGCGTCTATCTCCACTACCTATAAATAAACAATGACCCCTTTTACTTATTCACTCGTCTCCAAAACACTGTGTCTTAAACTGCTGAAATCCTGCTGCACTCCATTCAACGCGCCTTAAGAGTTTTGATCGCGGTTGACAGGAATATGGCAGCCGGCGCCGCTCCAGTATCGTGTACAGATTCAGGTCAGACTTTGAACAGCGGAGAGATGAAACAGCGGAGCGGTCTTAATAAGAAATGCTCTACAGGAGCGCGCACGCACACACACACACACACACGCACACACACACACACACACACACACACACACACACACACATGCACGTACGCACACACACACACACACACACAGACCACACACACACACTGCGACACACACACACAGACGTGCACACACACGTCGCACACTACACACACACACACACAGAAGGGGGTTGAGAGCAGGGGAGAGAGAGAGGGAGAGGAGGGAGAGGGAGAGAGAGAGATGCCGTCAAAATAAAAGGAATTGGATATCACAGGTCTAATGATTTCACTGTCAGAATGAATGATCACGTCGTATGAAGATATGAGAGGGGAGGTGGAGGCGGCTGGCGCGCCGGTGTGAGAACCGGGGGCCCTGACACGTTAGCGGGCTTCCTGTTAACACAGCCATCATCATCATCACCATCATCATCATCACCACCATAGGGAGGGGGGTGAGGGGGTGAGGGGGGAGACAGGCTTTAATTTAGATCAGTGGCTGGACGGACCGCACAGATCAGATAACGGTGAATCACGGACACCTGTCATCATCTGACGAGGGAGCGAATCACGTTTGGTCTCCTCCTCGCTCCTCACTTCCTCATCCTCTTGCGGATGTGTTTTATATTTAATTGTGTTATTTTTTTGTTACCCGCAAGGAGAACGGGGGGCAAGAGATACAGCGACTTCTCTGCTTTGATGAAGGCAACAGGACTGACTTATTGGGGAATACGTGCATGATAACTGGCAGAGGGAGACAGAGAGAGAGAGAGACAGAGAGAGGGAGACAGAGAGAGAGAGAGAGAGACAGAGAGAGAGGGAGACAGAGAGGGAGAGACAGAGAGAGAGGGAGACAGAGAGAGACAGAGAGAGAGGGAGAGAGAGAGGGAGACAGAGAGAGACAGAGAGAGAGGGAGACAGAGAGAGAGAGAGAGAGAGAGAGAGAGAGAGAGAGAGAGAGAGAGAGAGAGAGAGAGAGAGAGAGAGAGAGAGAGAGAGGGAGACAGAGAGAGACACAGAGAGAGAGGGAGACAGAAAGAGGGAGACAGAGAGGAAGACAGAGAGAGAGGGAGAGGGAGGAAGAGGGGACAAAATAATCGTATGGAGCAGCAGACGGACCCGACCGGCCCGTTCACTCCAGTGAATATTCGGTGTCCGTTGGCAACTGGGAAGTTGGGATAAACGAGGCTTTCTGCCAGCAGGGCAGATTAAGTGTGTGTGTGTGTGTGTTGGGAGGGGTGTGTGTGTGTGTGTGTGTGTGTGTGTGTGTGTGTGTGTGTGTCGGTGGGTGTGTCTTGGTGGGTTGGGGTCATGGGGTGTGGAGGGATGGGTGGGTGGGTGGATGGAGCCCCCCCCCAACCTCCACACACACACACACACTCACTTTGAGCTGTAAAGTGTGTGTGCGCATGTGTACACACCCCCCCACACACCACGCACAGTTTACAGCCCTAAAAATATCCCGTCCATTTGATGCCCGTCACACACCAGTTACACACACACACACACACACACACACACACACACACACCCCCCGACACACACTAACTGCCAGAAGTCCCCTCACCTTAACCTGCTCTCACTACTCTCCTCACTTTGACTGGAGAGAGCCTGCAGCGGACACAGTGGACATGTTGTCAGGACATGTGCACTAAACTAAACTCTCTCCTTCCTCCTTCACACACACACACACACAGACACACACCCTCGAGGTAACGCACACCATGCATCAAGTGTGAAAGACTGAAGGAAGGCCTCTTCTGGGCTAAATGGCTACCAAGTCGTCGACGGCAGCGGCGGAGTATGTCACGCCCACGGCCTACGAGCTGGAGAAGATCCTGAGCCGCGGCATGGCGGCGTACACGCACGTCAACGAGGTCTGGCCGCGCGTCTACATCGGGGACGAGTGAGTATCGTAAAGAACAGACTATCTCTCTCTCTCTCTCTCAAATAATAATCCCGCCCCTCACCTGTCACCCCCCCCCCCGTGCAGGCAGACGGCGAGAGACAAGACCATCTTGGCGCGGCTGGGCGTGACCCACGTGCTGAACGCCGCCGAGGGGACGTGGAACAACGTGGACACGGGCGCCGGGTACTACCGGGACATGGTGGTGGGGGTGGGGTACCTCGGCCTGGTGGCGGAGGACATGGTGGCCTTCGACCTCAGCCAGCACTTCTACCCGGCGGCGGAGTTCATCGACGCGACGCTGCACAACCCTCAGAGTGAGATTGGGATCGGGGGACGAACGGTCACGATGAACGTGAATACGGAAAATATTAATAATGTCGGATGATTCGTGACCGCAAAGTGTTTTCCGATTTTCAAGGGCCTCCGATTTGCCCACCAGTGCGATTTGCCATTCCCAAGCCGTTTCCGAAACTTCCCACTTACGACATCGCAAGTGGGACTAGTCGCGTCCACCCCAGACGTGTGCAGGATGGATCAGCCAAGCCTACCAGGTGCCTACCAAGTCCACTGGGTAGGCCGATGAGCCCACTTGTGATGTCACAAGAGAGTCTGAAACCGCTTGGAATGGCTACACTAAACACTTTTGATATTATTGAAGATGTCTTCTCTGTGCACTAAACAGCTGTAAAATGTTTGATTCCCTTAATAAAACTTGCGAAATTAGGTAGTAACTATATAGTAACTTTATAATATTTCCAGCTCCCCAACGTTCAACAGAATTTGGGGGCTGGACTGTATCAGCTCGCGGGCCGCATCTGGCCCCCGAGCCACGTTTGACACCCTTAGCCTAAAGTAACTATTTAGGCGCGATATTAGGAAGCAGAAGGTAAAAACCAAAGGGTGTGAACTAAACTGGCAGCCTAGTTAATTGACTTGGCCATGGTACTTCTGCTTTTTTAACTGTTTGGGGACATTT